>DWNE01001619.1:0-21332 GCA_018249875.1 Cecropterus toxeus | reverse complement strand
TACAAATGTCCATGGGCGGCAGTAACCACTTACCATCAGGTGGGCTGCTTGCTCCTTTGCTACTTCATATTTATAAAAAAAATGCTCTTTTGCTACTTCAATCTGATTAGATAAGGTAAGATTGGATATAGCCTTCTTTGAGGATACCCTTAAAAATATATTAATAAAAATAGTATCGATTTATGGCTTTCGACTTTTTCTCAAATGTCTCGCAACGCACCCGCGATCGCCTTCAGGTAGAACCTCTGTTCTGTATATGAAGTTGCCTTTGTTGTTCAGCCACCGTCAGATCAGCTGCATGCTGATTTACCACTTCAACTTTATTAATCTTTTAAGACTACGAATATGATATGATCTAACTAACTTAGTCTGTAACAAGATTAGGTTTAACTTGGGAAGAACTTTATGTGTCAAATATAATAACACTTTCGTCTAGGATAGCCAACATTTCATCGAAAAAATATAAAAGTTTTATAAGTAAGCTGTAAAAATATAGTATACATATAACACATAGAGTTTATGGACAAAACATTTAGACAAGAAATACTTATATATTAATATGTTTTTGAAGTGATGTCGCTTCTATTAAAATAATGTTAGGAAGCGTTCATGATCGACTTATCTGTTACTTTTTGGTGTCGAAAATATAGTATTTTTGCGTTATTTATATAAACAGTATACCCGAATTATAGTACGGTTGGTAACCC
Source organism: Cecropterus toxeus (assembly GCA_018249875.1). NCBI lineage: Eukaryota > Metazoa > Arthropoda > Insecta > Lepidoptera > Hesperiidae > Cecropterus > Cecropterus toxeus. The sequence goes on along the minus strand of DWNE01001619.1, from coordinate 20,625 downwards.
TATTTCCGTATCAACTTCTTCAGTAATGGCGGATGTTAAACAACTTTAGATATAATTGCTTTACTATAAAGTTGGTTACAGATGTCAATATGTGGCAGTAACTCATTTTTACCCACCAGGCCTGATTTACTCTACCCTATCGCTGTTCTCCACGGTCATCTTCCTCGTGGTGGCCACCCACGCTAATGGCTGGAAACTGGATCGTAAGTACGGCGCAGTACTGATGGTATGGTACCTCCTCTTCATCACGCTCGCCAGCCTCTACGAGCTGAACATCTTCGGGGACTACCATCCTCCGGATTGCGGCTCTCTCTATTAAGTATCAAACGTAAGAAGAGGATCGTTGTATCACTCAAATTTTCAGTTTTCTTCGGAATCATTTGAGAAAACCGTCTTATTTAATTTTTCGGGAAGTTCGTCCGAACAATACGTGAGAAATCTCCAAATTTCGCATGACATTTTATGTGTACAAAGTAGCTTGCAGTTATCAGGTCTTTCTTTCAAGACTTCTTACGTTTCAAGATTGCGAATAGCAGCATATTTATGACAAACTCGTGTTATATATTATGGATGTAAGTCTGCCTCTAAAGGATGTTTCGGAAATGTTGCGTTTAGCTTTACTTTAAATAAATACTGGCCAAATACGAGTCGGACTCGCAAATCTATAAAAAAACGGCAAAAAATACGTCTGTTGTAAGGGAGCCCCCCTTAAGTACTCATAAAGATTCCGTCTATAAAGAAAGAGAAGAAAGACAGACAGCGGAGACTTTGTAACAGGGTCACGTTTTTACCCTTTAAATACGGAACCCTAAAAACAGCAAAAATATGTAAGTACAAATTTTTGGACCGCCAGTTCAAACCAAAGATTTTAAGTTTTTTTTTACTTTTTCTATTTGTTGAAGTAATGTTTGTAGTAACATTAGGTAGTCGAAAGTAGAACTCCCTTACTACTCTAGCTCAGAATACGTTCCAATTTAGTCATTATTGTCGTGGTAAGGTTTCCTATCTTATTTGAGATAAAGGTATATTTTGTATGTTCATGGAAAATGACCATTTACCATCAGTTTGAATGTCTATTTGATGTGTTGAGATTAATATTTTGCTGGTGGTATTATTAAGAAATAATTATAAAATTATTATTAAAAGCTAACTCTACGCCATTACATGTTATTCCTATTATTTATTGTATGATTAAATTGTCAAAATGCATTAAAAATTTGGGCGCTATTGTATACCTAAGTTTATAGGTTTTAAAATCAAATTATTTAAACATCAAAAATTAAAAGATAAAACTCCGTTCCGTTGATATTTAAATAATTTTAGTTTAGTTTTAACCGTTAAGTAAATAAGACGATTATTATTTATTTTTGTTAATAGCGTGTAAATTTATTTGTCTAAGAAAAGTTTTAATTAAAAATTATATAAAAACGATTCAATATATTTTTGTTGTAGTAATTATAACTTTAAGACTGTGTGAATTTTGTGTTATTAATTTTTAAGTATCTATCTTTGTTTCAATGTATGAAAATTAGGTTACTATTAACTATTCCAAAATAAATTAAATATTATAATAATGACGGACAATATAGCATGCGAATATGAAAAATTGTGTAGGTACATATTTAAGGGCGCTTGTAAAAACATATACATAAACACATGGATATGTTTGAAAATGGAGTACCTAATCATTAGGGTTAACTGGGGTAATATTGAAGCGAGGTTAAAATCCAAGGACTGAAATTGGAGCCGAATTAGGCCATCTTTGAAAAAAATCGCTATACCAAGCAGGTAAGTACCTAATTTTTATGGTGTACCTATACACAATAAAGTCGCCAATTTTATAAAATTTGGCCCATTTAATACAGGTACTATTTCTATCGTACGTTTTTACCCCACTTCCTCCGATGTTACCCAAACTAACCCAACTATTCCAAAATAAAGGAAATAGGTAAAATGGTATACCATCTTCAATAAATTATAATGACGGCCACCATAATAAATAAAACAATAATTGCGTAGAAACTTGTAAAAAAGCGCTTTTGAAAAACATATTTGAAAGTGCTCGTAGTATTGTATATAGCTTACGCGCACAAATGCTGTGTTTCTTCAAAATAATATCCGTCACTTATGTTATAACTCTTATTATTTGTAAGCTTCTAGAAAAGGGGTAAATAACGAATATAAGTCGAGTAGAGGCTAGTTAACTCGTGAACATCTTATGATTATTTATTTAGATTTAGTAACAAGGCTAAGTTCCGATAAGCGGTAACGTGTAAACTTCACGGATCTATTTAATGTATTTTAAAAACAGTAAGATTCGAGAAAAGTTTTTATTGCCTAAAATAAATACGAAAATTTAGACACATCTAAATAATTCGTCTGATATTGAAGCAAAAATTATACGTTATATTTGTTACAATGAGTTATTCCATTAAAATAACATATAATGTTGGTTATTTTTATTAAATTCAATCAACTGGAATTAAAAGTTTAATTGGCCGAGGCAGCGATATACATAAAGAGCATATCTGTGGAAAATATGTGGTATAAATACATATTTTGTCAATCTTATTGATGTTAAAATAACAAATGAGTAGGTAAATGCATTTGTGTATTATGAATGTATAATACACAAATACCTTTTCAATAGTTGTTCTTTATATTATAAGTGTTACATCTTTTTAAATATTTTTCGTTGTAAAATTATTTGCGTAAAATTCCAAAATATAATTTATCTATTATTATCCATTTAAAATCTTTATTTTATAATGCTGTTTATTTATATTTATAATTTTCAACATTTCTGTATCACTATTATGTATTTAAGAAATCTTAATTTAATAGTTAAAAAATAAAAATCAAATATTAAATTCACAACATAGATTGAAATAGTACATCGACATTTTGACGAATTACATTAATAAAATTTATACACTTAGAAATTTTTGCATAGACTTTATTGAACATATAAATAAAAATAAAAATAACGACTTAGTAGGGACATGCTCGTCCTAAATAAATGAACCAATTTTAAACATTCCGGATCTTCCATAGATTATAGAGAACATAGATTTAAATGGATAGATTTGCCGTCGAATTTAGTGACAGTACTTAAGAGCGCACGTCAAATTTAGCCCACGTTATTGATCGCAGTAAGGTTGTATTTATTGAAATATATTCTAGACAATTTAAATATAATATTGCTGATAATATTTCTCTTTTGATAAATTTCGATCTTCGATTCATCTTCTGGCATTTTGTCATTGGGCAGGGCATTTCTATTAATTTAAAACTATGATAGAAAATCAGGCATGATAGTAGGTATAGCGACTGGTAATTTCTGTTTTCCAAATAATTTGACATTCTACCTCATGTGTTTCATTCTTCCATGTACGTTTTGTTGTAATCCGATCCTAATTCGATTCTGTGATCTATATAGCTCTACTATATTTACAAATAATTTTAATTGTTAGTAGATGCGTGTCTATTTCCATTAAAATAATTATATCTGCTTAGATGTTCTATGCTATTTGTAATCTACGCATCTGCATGTTCTGTCTATAAAGCATTAAAATCCATTTGATGAATAGGTTTATACAGTTTAAATATAATTTTTACGGCTTTTAAGATGTATTTAATAATAAATTTTAATAAACTGTAGAAATTATAGGATTGTAGTTTGTTATTTTTTATTTTTATAGTCACTGCAATTATTTAGTTAGTAATTTATTAACGCTTATCATTTAACCCCATATGTGGGCAACGGGTGTAACATGAGTAGAAGAAATAGACACACTTCTTAAGACATTTTAACTATTATAGCATCTTACTAGTTATGTCGCTGTTAGAATAATTCTAGGATGTCTATTTATGCCTAATTTATTAGAGGTATTAATCAAACTGTATAACGAATAATAAAAATTGATAATATGGCTATTCGCTGTCTTTATAACCCCAAAAAGCTGCATGAAGAATTCGCTTATTACATAAAAATAATGCTCTATTTATTCTTATGCAGGTTTAAATAAAGTATTCAATAATAAATATAAAAATACTTATTTTTTTAAAGAGTTGCCGATTGCCATATTATCGAAAATAAAAATGTTGTGTCTATAAAATTATGTTTAAACGATTGAGGCTTCAAGCTTTCGACCAATGAGAGCTTTAATAGCCCTCAAATAATAATTATCGTAAGTAACTTTATTAGTATGGACCATAAAAAGACAGACAGGTCTCGAAACATTGTAAAAAAGACACTAAATTGTAGATACATGTATTGAGTATTTTAAGAGCCATGTCACATTTCATGAATATAATAGTGTCGCGAACGTATATTTTTTTATGGCATGGTGATTTTTTCTGTGTTTTATATTAATGACTCAATATGGCGATTTTTAACAGACTTCAAAAGAAAGAGGAGGTTCTCAATTCGTCTGTATTTTTTTTCAAGAATAATATCGTTCCATATTTACTCATCTGAGACTGCGTTCAGTACACGCACGACTCATCTGAGTTACATATTATGAAATGAGTTATTATGAGTTACATATTAAGAATGTTACATATTATGATCGACAATCCCTGTCTATCTTCTTTGGTCCGACATATGATAATAAGATAAAATAGTTTGCCTACTATATCAAATCCACCTTCAAAACACTACGATAAAAATACTGCCATTACAACACTACCTCATGCTGGCAATAGAATAAAATCATGCCTGTAATTCAGTATAGAATGGTAAAATGGCTTGTTTTTGTAAATAATGTAAAGTGATTTCTTCGCGTGTGGTGGCTCATAGTCTAGTAAAGTGGGCAGGCTGTTTTATCCATCATTTTATATATGTACTTATTATGTAGATAGCAAATATGCATAGTCAATGTTTCCAATACTCACGCATCATAGTGTATTAATGGCAGGAGAGATAACAAGTAGACGACTGAGAAGATTTATTTAAAAGCCAAGAAATTGCGCAGACTACATTCAAAACCTAAGTAAAAATGATAAAAAAATGTACCAAAAGTTGAGTTCAAACTTTTAGTACTAAATATCCTAAACATTGAAATTTGTGCTTATTATATTTAAAATAATCTTTATATTGATGTGCCTCCGGAAAACATACAGCATTGCTAATGCTATGAAGTTGTGTACTTAACGTAATCTATGGCTAGAACAGTTGACAGAGACAAACTTTAGTTTCATATTTTACCGCTAGATGGCGCCAGCAAGTATAGACGAGAAAGCCATTTTTAACGATCCGCAAAGATATAATTATGTTGTCCCTCTCGGCACATAATTAATAATTATAATTATTTTATTGTTATGCAAAACCGTTACATTTTGCATTGTCAATAAAATGTTACGTCAAAAGTATGGAAGAGCGTATCTAGATCTTCGTTTTAATTCTTTGTTTACTACTTGTTATCAATTCTGCGTATTATTAGAGTCAATTAAAATATATGTGTTGTTTATAATCAATGTAAGGTATGCATTGAAATGTGTAATTGAAAATATGTATTATACTAAAATGTTGTCTATGTGAAATGAAATTAGAATGTCTCTATTGAATGTAATTTGATTACACACGTGAATTGTCCCTTATTCTTTTCATTCTACAAAATTAATTATCTTGTTCTAAAAGTTTTTGACCCTAACAGTCCGTAAAAGGTTTTAGGTACATTTATTGCAACCACGTCGTTACGTCGTGGATTCCATGTATACATAATAAGTGAGAATGTTCGATATTTGTGATAGTTAAAGAGGGGATGTGGAATAAAAATTGGACATAATACAAATTATATGTAGACAACGTACAACATTATAAAAAAAAAAATATCCCAAATACCTACCAATCAATTTTATCGAAAATAAGCAATTTTTTATTATTTAAAATGTTTTACGACTTAGGCGCCAAGCCTTAAAGCCTAACTTTATAAAGTTCATTAGCAAACTTTAATTTCTTAATTATTACTTTTTTATTCTGTCCGGAAATCGAATACCTAAATAGAAGTAGGTACACACAAACATATGACTACTTGTCTTAAAAATGAAAGCTGCGGAAAGTAGAAAGCAAAATAAATAAATATTTTTTTAGATGCTTAGACGGCAAATAAACAGGAGTGATCCGTTATTTATAGCCTGTATTTTAATGGAACACTACTAACTTGGTTGTTTTTACTGCCTTGGCTACTTGCTTTTTAGCCCAACTTTCTTCACTAATAATATTTAATTTAAATACTTCACAGATAAATAATATGCATAGGCGTCACTATTTGACCAAATAGTCCACCATTGCATTATAAATCTGTTTGCAACTGGCAGCCTACTTAAATATTATCAAATGCGCGTTAGTTGACAACTACTAAAATAAGAAAATGTAACAGATTTCGACATAAATAAAGCCACATAAAAATTTAAAAATATACTTAGATCAACCTACAAATGACTTCATAACTGTATATCTGCCTTTCTTGTCTATATCCTTATTAATATTGTTGTAAATGTGTGTTTGTACCCATATTTACCTATAAGTATTAAGGTATAATACTCAAGTTATCATATTGCTATTAATAAAAATTGACATGTACATGGCTTATGTAGAAGTATTGAAATTACTCCCAATATACTAGATGTTCAATGAAATGCCACTTCTGTGATCGTTTCAGCCCTTAATATAATATAAAATATATTTTATATGAATGTAACATAACGCTTGGGTAGAACAAGTTTTACGTGTATCACCAATCATACTAAACAATCAAAATTGATTCTACTAGAAGAACCTCCATCATAGACCTTTTTTGTGAATAAACTATGAAAATGCCTTATAAACATAACAATTTAATAATGCAATATAAAAAAAATCAAATATCAGTAAACCACATTTTTTTTTTAAATCATTACCCTTTTATATCATAAACCACTGAAACCCGAGATTTGTAATCGTGAAACATGTAAGCATCAATTAATAATGTCAATTCAAGTAGAAATTAGTATGTTATCTGCTTTTTAAAAGTACTTTCTTGACAAATAAGTGCGGCTTTTCTATAAATGAGAAGAAATCTAACCATAGCTGTTCTCTACGCGATAGTCGAAAAATAATTTTAATAGTGGGACTTAGGGTCCCTGAACAGTAGAAAGCCCATTCGCGGTTTGGCTTGTGTATGCGCTCGAATATGATTATAACATATGGTATATAATAAGTACCGTTTATACGAAAAATTCCTGAGACTCAACGAAACTATTTGTGCCATACTACTTCTTGAGCCTACTTTTGAACTATCTTCACAAGCTGTAAAATTATGAGTTCGCAAAAATCAAATATTGATTAATTTATAATGCAGATGTTTAACAAAATACCGATCTTCGAGTTGATAATAACCGCTCCGACGAATCAATGTAATCATGATAGAAAATTTCCTCATTAATATTTAATTATATCATTACAATTATCTGTAATGATTTGAATTTAGTTATGCTAACCCAAAAGTCTTTTTACCTTTATTCGATAACGGGAATTCTGCATGCAAGTACTGAAGTCCATCCATCTCTCAAAATTAAAAAAAAAAGAGAAGCCAAATCGACCTATTCTAAAATCTCAAAGCCAGCACTTCTTAAATTTTAAAACTCCCATAAGAGAATAAGTAGCTTTTCCTTTACAATCAATTTTAGAACTGTACTCTAACACGCTTGTCGAATAGAACTGATTACCTAAATCCTCATTAGGAAAGACATAGTTGCATGAAATTATTATTGACTTTTTATCATTTCTTTTTATTATTGTTACGATTACATTAAGGGAACAAGTACCTACATCAGTCAGGGCCAGACAACAAATACATGAAAATAAAGTATTTCAAGTATAAAAAATAAAAAGTTGAATTTCAAAGCGTAGCATTTGTCACAAGGGCTCGTCTACATCAGATAGTCTGTCTTCAATAAACTATTTACATCACGAGCTCATGCCACCCATGACGAGCGAATTCGGGGGCAATTCCGATTTGCTCAGAACTATTAACCATTTATCGGAAAGATAAAGTTGGATCGACGGTCGACGGAAAACATTCAAAAGTAAACTCGCGCGTCAAATGACTAGTGATACACCGAAACTTTTCAGCCGAAACTACCTTTTTAAACTAATGGAAATTAACCCTAACCAAAATTCACATTGTTGAGCATAAAATTAGTTTACACCGGGTTGGTAGAAGACTTCAGTGAAAAATTGCCTGAAGACTGAAGTAAATGAGCCTTATCACACACAACACAGCATCAAAGATTTTTATCGTAGGACATCTGTAATACACTCTTTCACTCACAACTAAATCAAGCCATTTTTCGTTAAGTCCATAAATTGGATCCAAAAGGTGCTGAAAAGTGCTAAATGTAAATCTTAAACAAAGTTAATAATTAGCTATCCTTTGCGCTATAGACATTATCCTTCGATCTTATATAAATTTGTATTGAAATTTCTAAATGTCATAAATTGTTTTATCTCGGAACCTTCAGAATCAATCTAGGATTCATAGAATAGAAATGCAATTCAACTCATATTTCTAAGTAGCTCTGTACGTTTCCACCTTATTACATTTTATACCGTCTCGTTGGTAGATCTCAGTGTTACTTCACAGCATTACCTGTTAAATGTTAAGTCGATGTTTTTCCATGATTAGTATTAGGTGTTCATTCCTGTACGCCCGGCTCCGGGTTGTTATACACTATAATATAATTGTTAATTACTGTAAGTTTATGAGGATGATGTTAAATAAAGATAAAAATGTAATTTCGTTCGTTTTTCTAACCTAACCTAACCCCTTTTAATTCAATATTTTTTTATCCTTCTTTCTCAATTGAAATGCAAATAAAACCTTTTACAGCAACATTTTCCTAGCAAAACAAATCAATACTTTATCATTGAAAAAGTCAAGGGCGTACCCCCTAAAGCATGGTGTTAGAAAAAAAACAAAAGTGCATCCTCGTTTATTTTTATTTATTAATTTATAGTTAAGTGCAGTACATTGAACATACTCAGTTGGAGACAAAACAACAATGGTCTATTACTCAACAACACTTCACGGAAACTAAACCGGATTCACATATTTCACTAATAAATTGATTTACATGAGGAATATTGAGATCCATATTATCACAAGACGATAAAAAAATCTTGGTCGCAAATTCCAGTCACCTAGGTGTATTGTGAACTATGCCTTTTGTCCCCACTTGACTCAACCTCACTCGCAATCATACAAGATCTAATCATATTACATGTACAATTCCACTTATCATATTATACTCTACGAGTTGTCGGAATGTGGCACTCGTCTCTGATGCGTCTGTGCATCGTTTACGCCCTTAACTGTCCTATACGCTTCTTTTAATACAAAAATATCACCTAACTCATTGCCCTACAGAAACAGTTGGAGGGCGGTACACAGTTTGAGTAGATGGCGCTACTGTATATGCCAGACTTTTATTACGAAGTGCCTAGAAGCACTAAAATAAAATGAATTTAGCACTACGAGCTCGTATCTCTGGAACGAGATGCAGCAACACAAAAGTAAAAATACATTTCTTTATACAGTTTTCCATGAACCAAATGTTATAGATTACCAACATTAAAATTATCCGCAGTTCTAATTTATGACGATAACAGTCCAAATGACGTAATTACGGCCTCGTATTACCTGACATATACAATTAACGCCCTCTAGCGGCAAATACCGCTACCTCCGTTTCAAACGAGTGCCACAATCCGCCACGATCCTTACAGGCAAACGAACATATTAGCGTGTTCTTAAAAAAATAACAGTTAAAATGAACACTGTCTCGTATTTACAATTATTATTCCTGTTGTATTTTAAAATATACGATACATATGTACCGATGTCCTCTGATACGGGCCGTCCGTTGTAAATTTATGTACAATTTGCGGGTCGAAAATGTCGTTAGGCGAGAAAAATTAAATTAATCACTAAAAAGTGGAGCCTATGTCCTATCGGGGATTCGGCCGACGCGTATCAGAGAAACGGAATCAAGTTTCTCTTATAAACTAAGCGATATTTTTTTGCGATTTTTTTTCTTTACATTTTTTTCATTCAATACAGAAACCTATTTATATTAGTAATCAGTAGATTTTAATGAACATATTAGCCAATATTCGCAACGAGATTTATGTCGAAAACATTTCAGCCGGGGTACAAAGTTTTTTGACTCACATTCAACACATTTTAGGTATACGGTCGCATATCCCATAGGTCCGTCAAGCAATTTATCGTACACAAAAAGCTGAAACACCCCAGACATATCACTAATCAATAAATTTAATAAACACTAGCTAATTAGGAGAAAACTAACATCGAAACTAATTAAATGTGAGAGCGATCTTACTGGACTCAACTCAACGGTCAATTCCGACACGAGCGTCGCATGTTAAACATACAATGAGTTACGTTTAAATTCTGAATAGAAAATGCATTTCCAACTATCCGTGGACCCTATCAATACAGTATCATCTCATAATCCGACACGAAACGAACAGTACCAAAAAATATAATACAAATAAAAAAAAAACAATACAGTATCTCATGTCTGCGTCCGCAGAAAAGTTAGTCACCGAGATTACCGTACACTCGTTTAGATGCGCACGACGCGGTAGTCACGTAAATTCACTACGCCGACGTTAAATAAAAGGCCTCTGCACTAGAAAGAGAAAGCATGTCCATCGTCCTGGTCTCGGCGGCCGAGCGGGGCCGAGCGCGGCCGAGCCCGGCCGAGCGCCAACGCCGGCAGCGCAGTCCGCGCACACACACGCACCCACCACACACGCACACGCACACACGCCACGCTATCGCTGTTTCTTTACTATCGGACTGCTCGAGTCTGCCGAACGTCGTAATCTCTTTCACTGGAAAAAGAAAAAATATATAATTAGCGACGAACAAATAAATTATTCAATAAGTGGAATAGCTAATCATAATAATTGTTACTGGTACATCTAATGAACTAAACGAAATCTTGTATAAGTCTTAAAAGGATAAGGAAAAAGGAATATAGATGAAAAAATCTTTCCTAGAGAATACTTATGCTAATATGTTGCTCATAACTCCCTAAACTATGAAATAATTAACTATTTGAAATACTGTGATTTACGACAAAATTTCTAAAAAGACGAACATGTAACTAGTATTTCCTGATAAAACTACAATCACGGCTTCGATATAACGAATCTACCACAAAATATAAAGTGAAATTGAGAAATTACCATTCAATTAATTAAAATCATGTCTTTATGTGCATTCCACAATCAAGATATCTAAAAAAGTATTTTATAATTCATAGGTTTTATTTATAATCAATTTTTACAAAATTCACATCTCAAACTCGACACATTACCGTGTTTTTATATCTAACCTACTACAACACAAACACATTTTATAATTTATGCACTTTTTGTAATTAAATATTTATCCTCGGTGGTCTTTTGTTAGTGAAGGATAGAAATTACAATATCATTAATAAAAAACCTTTTAAACCTTATTATATAAAAATTTACATACAATATTGCTATCATATACACAACCTCACCCATACTAACCTATTAAGAAAATGCAAAATTCAATTAAAATTTATGCAATTAAATTTTCTAATATCCATACAAATGTATACTAATATTTCAAATCGTAGTATTTTGCAAAATATTATATTTATCAGGTTTAATTATGTTAAATTTATACCCCCGACTAGTTTCGAATTGTTTTGACTTCAACCAAGCCTAATATAAATAAAACAAAGTCGCAAAATTCAAAAATTTACAATCATATTTCTAAGTCGGATGTTGTATATCCCTCATAGAAATGAATACAAAAGTTAGAATAGAGAAGGCCCTACGTGAACTAGGATAAGGATTAGGATATAGCGGTTAGTTTTTTCTTGAGCTGGCTTCCAGATTGGTGCGCCTTGACTGTCTGCTTGTTTGCTTGCGTGTCGGCTGCCGCGTGGACAGACTTCACCTAGAAAATACAGGGTGATAGGGCGTGGAAAGGAAGCGGGTGTTTTATAGGTTACATAAATTATTTTGGGGGAAAGGATAAAATCGTCATTGCTTGCTTATAATATGGCATTGTGATCAGGATTTTGTAATAACATAATATACATACACTTTTTACTGGATACATATTCAGTATTTTATATAATGGTATACTGGTAGATTCAAGATTTTCGTTTAAGCGGGCGAAGGGGCATGACCTATCCATCGAAAGTAGTTTCCCAAGAACTAAGGTGGCATCACCAAGGGCCTACATAATTAAAAGTTACCTTTTTTTAATATCGCCGCTCACAAAGAATCACGATTTTACCTCGGCGTGGACAGGAGGAGGTTTCAACTCGCTCACTTCGTTCTCCTTCTGATGTACTTGAACCGTACATCGTGTACAGTGGGGTGAGCGGCGGTCGGGCTGAGGGAGGGTGTGGGGGCTCACCTCGTTGTTGGGCGGCGGCTGCGGCGGCTGCTGCGCGGCGCGGCGCTGCACGGAGGGCGAGCGGCGGTCGGGCTGGGCGCCGCCCGCCTCCATGTTGTGCTGCTTGCGTTGCCGCAGGATCGTCCAGTCGAACGTGTAGTCGTACTGGTAGTTCATCGTGCGGAACAGGATGCGGAACAGCTGCGGATACACGCGTCAAATAAAAATAGTATCTTATAGACCAACGCGGACAATATAGTGTAAAGTTACTGGCAGAACGCATACGAAAGCGACCTCTGAAATGGACCAGAGGCCCAAATGTAATTAATTGAAAGTGGCTCGAGGTAAATTATTATGGGCAGAATATCATATCAAAAATTGCTTTTAATATGCAATAAAAAGTCTTTCAATATTTATCATACAGAGATAACCTATACGTTGAACAAAAGTACTCATTACAGCCATTATTATTCCGTTTTTTATTTTGTCTCCCTCGAAATGAATTTCAAAATGAACGAATGAAATGAAATGAACGAATTTCATGTCATCACCACCTTGTAAAAGCAACATAGCAATGCTGAGCTCCATTAACTTATTTGGTAATTTACTTGGAGTTGCATGCAAAATTTTTCATTCCATGAACAACCGTAAACACTTAACATCTACCTGATGGTGACACTTACAACATTTATTGATCAAAATTATATACAAAAAATACCATACCTGTCTAAGATACATGTAATCTGGTCCCTCGTCGAACGTAAGACCGCGGCAGTAATTTAAATACATCGCAAACTCAGCTGGGAATCCCTACGAAGAGAAAACAACACACACATTAACACAACACCTCCCAAATACTACAAATAACAAAAGTTTCATGATATACACGTTATATATTGACCTTGTTTTCAGACATCTGACGTCACACGCAAACTGTGGCCATCTCATGTGGGATGATAAGATACTTCTATATTTCTAGCCTACAATAAATCGTCATTCATACATAACAAATTTATAACAAATTGTAAAACACATAGTCATAGATATTAATATGACTTCGAAGATTTTCCACACGATGTCGCCAGTAACCCCCGAAACAAAGATATAATTTGTAGCATCAAAATAAGTACTAATTTGTATTCTGTTCCGATATACTTCAGCTTATAAAAATACTCATGCTGTTATTTAATATAATATAGAAATTTCTTAGTACTTTGTTATTAATAGAAAATATAAATCCCAGATGAATCAGTAATTCAAAGTTTAAAAAATTCAATAAAAGCCATTTCGATAAACAGTCATGAAAGCGCATATAATCGGATTTCGATGGCACAATGCTAAGGCCAAAATGTCAAATATTACAGTACAGCAAAAATACCAGAACAAGTTACTATTAATAGAACAATATTGCGAATTTGACAAAACATTGTTTACGCTTTTACACTTAAGCTTTTACTGTGTCTCAATTCCAAAATAAATTACAAGATGATGATTGATGATGAAAAAAAATGTATTTGCATTTTGACGACCTTCTTAAAACGCGCTATGTGATGTTCATGTTTGCGTTTTTCTAACACGGAATCATCATGTCTAAATCGTTAAACGATAGATTGAGATTATATATATTAGGACTAATTTCAAGTAATTAATTCAATTTGTCAATGTTTTTAGTTCCGTCCCTTTCGTACTCACTATGCGCCATCATTCCCAGTAAAACAGATGTTGCACCTACACCCTTTTAGTATTGGCACAATAATCTACAATTTAGATTATTCATGAGCTCATTTTCGGAAATTTCAGCAAGAATAAATAAAGATAGAGTGTGTGTTCACAATACTTACCTTGCAGAGCACTTCGACCGGAGTGGACATCTTCTTCTCGCTGATTCTCTCGTATTTCTGTTTCTTTGTGATCGCTTTCAGCCCTTGCCAAGGCAGGGATCCCCTGTAAATAATTTAAATTTATTTATTAATTTAAATTAAAAAACATATTAAACATATTAAAAATGGCATTTGGCCAACTCCTATTTGGGTCAATTGATTGACTGATGAGTAATGAATTGAACAGAACTTTAAATAATGAGTCATTCAATAAATTGGATTTTGAGGAGTATGTCACTATATGCAAATAGGTCGGTTAAAGCCCCCTGGCCTACTCCAATTAACGTGGGGTCGTCTGAGAAGGTCATATAGTGATGCGTTGTTGCACTTTATGACTTACACTTTAGAATATCTGCCTTACTTCAACAGTGGCTGTCTTTACAGCAGTTTTACAACATTCATGCAAGACAGAAAGTGGCACCGCCTAAATTGTATCAAGACAAGTTCTACCACTTAGTTAACCAAAAAAATTAATAACCGGCTTTCTACCCTAATTCCACCAATGGATTCTTTATGTAATAACCTAATTTCTCAACCCTACTGCTACCAGCGGATCCTATGTTTTGGGATCCATAGACTCGAATAAAGACCCGAAGAATTAAAGATGGTAGAATCTTCCATGGATCAACTCTCTTGTCAGTACCACCACACTTCTTCTGCCTACCTAACATAAGTGTAAAGTACTGCTAAAGTGTTCAGTGCCCACTGCCTATCAAATGGACTACATGCTCGTTTGTTACTTTATAAAAAAAAATGAAAGCCCAGCCAAGTACATCAAAATAATTCCGGGAATCAAACCTAAACCTGTATGCGGCAGACCGGCACATTGATCATTGCGAAACATTCCAAGTCATTGTCATTGCCAGCAACAATTGCACCAGTTTACGCAAAACATGTGTGCACAGTGATAGTTCGCACATCTCACGTAGGTATAACTAGGGTTGCCAACGTTTTGTCAACGAAATAGAGTACTTTTCAAAATAAACAAACAAAATAGACAAACATATAATATTTCACAGACAAAATGTACCATGTAGACAAAAAAAATATATTTTTAATACATCGATACTCCTTATATTTTTGAAGTGACATACTTGTTTTCAAATTAATGTAAAGTGGCGTTCGTAAAATTTTGATTTGGAACTGTTGATTTATTTGTTAGATTTCAGTGACGAAAATATAGTATTTTTGCGTATTTTGCTCAATAGTACGCAATATATAGTACGCAGACCCGAAATATAGTACAATACTATATATTATACTAGCTGTGCCGTGTATCAAAGAACAATCTATTAAAAACATACAAACATAGCGAGATGTTATATAGCCGAAAACCTTCCAGGATACATTTACTATTCAACACAAAAATATTTTTTCAATTCGTACCAATAGTTCCTGAGATTAGCTCGTTTAACCAAACAAACTCTACTGCTTTATAATATTATAAGTTAATAAGTAAAATAAGTAATTAAGTGATAAGTAAATAAGTATTAAGTAAGATAAGTAAATAAGTATAGATCAGTATAGATTATGGTTGGCAACCCTAGGTACAACACATTGTTTATTTTCCTAACATCCGCGACGTCATGAGTATATGGTAATATAATGAGGTGATTCATAAAAATTCCGTGACTCACACCGAGTACTATCTACCTACCTACAGTAACCTGTTTAATTCGACATCGTGCTATATTAAAATAACTCGTGTATGCGTATTACAAATATATAGATTTAATAGCTAGATAGCGTTAATAGCGCTAGAAGGGCAACATCGCGAGGAAACTCACAGAGTTGAGAGTAGGTACTTAAAAATATATATATAGGAATTTTTAAGGAGGAGGTCCGAATATCATCCCAATCCATGTAACTACATGAGTATAGGATAAACTAGATAGAATAGATCCTATATCTATAGGATTAAAGGGATTTCCGATTTTCCGTAAGGAACCGTATAAAATTACTAAAAAAAAAACTGATGAAAATTAAGTCAAGCATATTTATGACCTAATTTTAATCAATCTTAAGTGCGATTAGTAGGCGGGGTGCGGTTAGGCAAGCAAATCTCACTACATCTCACCAAGAGGGGAGGGGAGAGTAGATAAATAACCATCAGATCACGCAATTAATTAACGCCCTCTTATTCTAATCATTCGCTCTTAGCATTATGGCTTGGTCTCAGAAGTATATTATGGCCAAAATCTGTCATTCCGAGAGGAGACTCGCGCCCAGCAACGGAATAATAATGAATTGAAGATAACGAAAATTGTCAATTGGAAATTTGCAAATAAACTAACCGTTTAGATTTAAAAATAACCGTTTGCTTGGATGTACATGGTCTATGGTGGAACTACTGAACGTGGTTTTGAATGTTGTCTGCTAAATCGATAATTAATCATGCTTTAACGAAACATTCACTGGAACATGAACGCATAGGAAGGGAGGACAGGAGAATATAATCAAGAAAATAAATACATTCTTTTTTCAACACCTTCCTGAATCAGAGTTCGAAATAATCAGATAATCTCTTGATAATTATCAATAAAACCTTTACTATACATACATTTTTTCAGATATTCATTCGATAATAATTTATCAGACAGATTTATATCTATTTCACGTGTATTACTTGAAACACATTTTATATTTTGTTACTATTATTATAAAGCAAAAATAGATATACCTAGTACCAATACAATATTTAGTGGTTTGACGATAATTAGACAAATGATCTACAGTCATATTGGTTTTTACCATATTTCTGTTGGAATTTACGTCAAAATAGCGAAATTAACGCACTGACTAAATTTACCTCTCTTTAGCGACCGTAAACAAGTTTTGACCATGTTCACCTAATTAGGCATTTAATATTAATTAGTGACTCGTTTCGTTGACTCGAACACACGCCTTTATAAATAATATTATTACAATATATACATAAAATATGCATAAATAAAATATATCACAGTAAGTTAATATATTTATTGGAAAGAAATAATTGGGTTGTATTGTTTAGCATCAAATAGCATTGAATAAATGTGGTATAGTATTCTCTAGACCGCCCATACAAATAAATAATCATAGCCAGTTAACCAGCCAGCCAGTTTTTGTTGCAAACATGGGCATTAATATTACTTCAATTTCTAGGCATCCCTTATACCCTAGAGGGAGAAAGATTGAGCCTTTAAACTAGATGGTGACTCGGACGTGGGTAAAAGGCAGTGATGAGACTGCCCATAGAAGTAAAAACTTGACAAACAACGCACGGCGGTATTTATGTACATATATCCAAAGTATACATATAGCTCATTGGAAGCGTTCGGTGACGATGACGCGAGTTCGAGTATTTTTGTTACCCAAAAAGTGTTCAACGATGTTCCTAAAGAAGTTCACAGTAGAAGAAGAACACACAAAGTTGCGTACAACTCGAACCAATTTTATTTGTAACGCTAGGTTCACACGGCAACATTTTTCCCGTATACCGTACACGAGATTTTATCGAATAGCGTGGTGACAATAGAAAATGCATTGTTCGTGATTCGATGAGGACCAGTCTTTAGAAAAGGATGAACCTAATACTTCCGAGGACGCTGTATGCGTTTTCGTCTATAGAACCAATATAAAAATAGTGGCACACGTGGATCCATGATGGCGTGTACTGAACAACTCGCTGTTCATTCGATTTTAACGTTCCGTTAAAATCGATAGCTGTCGTGTGAACGACTGCCTGGCTTACTGCCTAACCTAACCTGGCCTAATGCTTTTCTCAATTTCACCCGCTCCATAAACGTGATCAGGCCACCAAATTCATGAGTAGACTCATGAATTTGCTCATTAACGGACCGACGGATGCGGAATCGACAAAAAAGAAACTGCCACTAACCGACATTAAAGGGGGTCAATGACGCGTGAGGTCGCGAGACGTGCAAGTTTAAACATGTTATAGTGACCGGCTGTCTTCTATAGGTATGGGTCAATATTGTTTAAAACTAGGGTTGTCAGATGGCTCCATTTGCGCTGAACGTCCTGATTTTCACAGATCTAGAGACAATTTGCACTTGATTAGGACACAATATATCCCGATGAATCAAAAAAGGTATTAAATTTAAATATATATATATATATATATATATGATTACTTTCTGTAATATTTTTTAATTTCGACTATTCCGGCAAGTCTAACTATTATTATGTAGGATTGAATCCAGATCTACTTATTGAATACTAGTTTGTGAAGCGTAATAAATAAAACCTTATCTTTTTTTACCTTGTTCCGCTATCGACAACCCTAAATCCCGATTAATTATACCATCTGATTAGATTAAAATCAAATCGGACCTGGATATAATAATAATCGCATATGTATGCAATTTTAAAATAACGTTTTCTAAGCTCGTTATATGACGTTCTTTGCGCGATATCAAAACACAAAAACAGGTTTCTGTGTATTTTATGTTCTGTCCAGTCCAAACGGTTGTAGATATTAGACACGCAAGCGTATCGGAAAAATACTTGATGTTGATGAAATTAATAGTCGTGCACTTTTATAAATCACAGAAATATCTTGATTTAACCTAAAACCTATATAAATCATGGGTGTTATGTTAAATTAGTCGACATTTGACGCATTGTTTGACGAGATATTCGTCAGCCACTGTCACGATCGACGTTTTACACATCGTTGCTCTATTCCTTTGATCCAATCCAAAAACCGTTCCCGACGCGATCGCCACAAGCGGCAAGACGAATCATCGGGAAAATGTCGAACGAGCATCTACATATTCGTTGCTTATGCGTGCGTACTCGTCATTCGACGCGAATTAATAGGGGGATGGACGTGTATACTCGCTTGGAGCCTAAAATCGTCACAGTTGGGACCTTTACACCCTACCTCACGAGTCTTAGCACATCTATGCTTAAAATATAATTCATACTGACCTGTTGAAATACATAAGTACATAGCCGAGAGACTCGAGGTCGTCCCGCCGCGACTGCTCGATGCCGAGGTGGGCGTTGATCGACGCGTAGCGGGCGGTGCCTGGGGACAAACATGTAGTTTACAACCTATCTTGGATATATAAGTCGTAGTAGCATAAAATCAGCAGTTCATCTCAGTAGTCCGTGGAAAAACAGCTGCAGTTAACCACAAATAGGATTTAAGTTATGTCTAAGCTCAACCACTGATTTATTGCTACTCCTAAGATCTAAGTTGGAATGCCTCGAGGCTCGTATCTTTCCATTACCACACCTTTCAAGGTTTTGACAGTGCTTAAATAAGGCAGAGGTGTGGAGGCAAGAGATGAACCACATCAAATTCTACCACCTTAATATGTATGTTAACCGATTAATGAATAGTCTTTCAAGTATATTTTACATTTTGTGTAAATTTATATCTGAAAGGGCCTAACATCAAAGACCCATTACTTGTCCCACTGCTGGACACGGGTCTCCTTTCAGAACGACAATGATACACCACGCTGGCCAAATTGGCGGATCAGTGGAACCCAGAATCTGAAACGTTAAAATCAAATGATTTTCATTAAAAAAACAAAAGAATAAAACCAAAATTTCTAATATGCTTATCCTTTAAAAATGATTATTCTTTTTTTAACGCCTTTTGGTTTGTATTTAACAAAACTACATCGAAACCTATAAATATATATACATGATAAATAGATCCTCTTTCCTTTGGGAAGTCGGTTGAAAAACGAACTTACTATTGCTGTCTGGAAACAATTCCAACGAAGTTTTGAACTATTGTTAACTCGATAATTGTGAAGCATTTTCGTTTTAGAGCACAAGAACCTCATTCAAATTTGCTTCGACTGACACTGTAGGAAAGAACTTAGTGGGAGGGGATGGTGGTGTTATAAAATATACACAAGTCGCTTACCAGTGAGGTTCTTGTCCTCGCGGTAGATGATGTGCGCCCTCGTGCGTAGATCGCGGAACTTCTTGGCGAGGCCGAAGTCGATCATGTACAGCTTGTTGCAATGGCGGCCGATGCCCATCAAGAAGTTGTCCGGCTTGATGTCGCGGTGGATGAAGCACTTGCAGTGGAGGAACTCCACGCGGCCCAGCATTTGATCTGCACATACAAATATAGATTATAATCTTGTTTCATGAAAACTTGGTGCCTGTAAAAAGAACATTTTTCATAGGTACCAAAGCTTTGGCTAGTATTTTTTTTTATAGACATGAAGTAGCAAACGAGCCAGCAGCCCACCTGATGGTAAGTGGTTACTGCCACCCATGGACATTTGTAAGCAACTTCATATAGAACAGGGGTTCTA
>DWNE01001618.1:0-21350 GCA_018249875.1 Cecropterus toxeus | reverse complement strand
CACAGACGATGTATTTCTGTTGCCGCTACCTGACACATAATTAAATAAATATTTTAAGGGGGCTCCCATGTAACAAACGTGCCGTTTTGTATAGATAATGGAACGAAACCCTTTGTGCGCGAGTCCGTCTCGCACTTGGCTAGTTTGTGTTTTCGATTCTTGCTATTCTAACTCGATTTCAATCAAATGTTATGGTATGATTATTACTTTTTTATAAGTAGATGTAGTAGGGCATGTACTGAATGATATTATTTGTTAGTTATGTTACTGAAATTGTATTTGTTTTTGTTTTAAAATGTTCCTTAAACCAAATGTCACAAACATTGCGAACACTTGTCCAAATTTTTTAACATCTAAAAGAATTACACAGATATAGTATAATGTGTACGAAACATACCATGAATAACAAGTAGCTTTGTCCGTCCACTATTTTGGAAAAGTTACTGCTGTGTGTTGGACACACGACAATTATGATTATTTCCTTTTGGGATTTTATCCGGCATCTTTTGTCCCGTACGTTTATTCCGGCTTCGTCCCTATAGTTAATTAACGTGGGTGCTTGCGGGGCGAGATTTTTTATGTTCTCCCCATACGTGGGAATTATCCTGTAAGCTACGTGGGAGAGGGCGGTCTAATTCCTTTGTAACGATATTTCCTTTAGTTTTCCTACCAGCACTAATGGCTGTCGCTGTCCTGCTTCTGTCGGTTAATTGTCGTGTCGGCTAGAATGGAAATCTAACTTTACATAACGTTGTGTACCTTTGTATATAATATTCGGTTCTGTTTTAAAGGAATAATGTTTTAAATAGCGTTTGTGACGGCCAAATCTAACAATTAAACTACTAAACCGGTTTACCCCAATTGATTTAACTGAAGGTTTATATACGCAATTATACTTTAGAAACCAATCATCAACTTTAGCAACAATACATCATTTTAAATACAACGTGGCAGTCGTCCTAAGATGGACGATTTCTTATTTTTTGTCTTACAAAACATATGGTATAAGTACATTATATAATAAAAAGTTGTTTCTAACAATTTTTTTAAAGACATTTTCTCAATAAAAAATACAAGCATAAGTTGTTTAATGTGCTCTTTAAATCGTATGCGATGAAGTAAAATGAGTAAAAAAAAGTCAGTATTACCCCGAGACTTTGAGAACATAAAACATTCTTAATAACACGAATTATTCACTATTAATGTAATGGACTGGCACCGTTATATGAATAAAGTTTGAAGTATAAAAATGTCTGCAAGCGGCGCTAGTAACTGAGGCAATTTGTGCTAGTGGTCGCAAATTGAGCAATGATTTGGTACCAGTGTCGGTCTAATGACCGCTCTAAGAATTCTTGCGAGGGATGAGAGCTTTCAAGATAGCGAAAGAAGCCTGCGGCATTCTTTAGCAACTAACGAACCTCACGATCTTTTTAATTGGAGCATAATAATTACAAAATTGCCACATTATACTTAAAAGCGGGTAACGATACGATATTTAGCATCCCGTCTGCAAAAGTACCCAGTTTTCACAATAAAATGTCTATGTTACGTACGTACATTTGAAGTGATATAGAGCTTTCTTAGGGATGAATAGAACAGGTCTATTAGTTTCCCCAGAATTATAAATAAACCTCTATCGTAGATAAGATAGGTAGGCGTAACATTTTGAAGGCGCATATTAGGATTCTGTAATATTATACCCATTCGAATAGATACTAAAATAAACCAACAGAACACAGTACAAACAAACCACAATCAAAATTATAGAACCTACTGACAATATTCCAGTACAGCTAGACAAGAAGCACGAGGTCCGTCTTAAATCAAAATTTAAAATCCTAAATTGCAGACGACGACAGTGCGAGGGTGTGAGCCGGAGTCGGGGCGGGCGCTCAGCACTAAATCTCGCAGAGTACATTACCGTTTTCCAATATCTAAAGCAAAGCGCTCAACGCTACTGCGCTCCAGCAGAATAACAAAGAACTGCGTGCTTGAGATATTGAGCACTAATGGACTGCGGTATTTGTGAAACGACCTACTTTATTTCTTATGATTATGTCTTTAACCGTTTCCTGTGTATTGGAATCATAATCTTAATCGGTTTTTGGCACTCGATTTTAGTGCATTGACCCCGGACGCACCATTACGTCTATAGTAATAAACAAGACAAGAAAATTGTTTTACAATAGTAGTGTTAAGTTTTGTTAGTTCGACTCTAGATGCTCTACTGCCGCTTTTTGGTTTGAAGAGTAAGAGGCAGACACTCTTAGTTCCCTGACACATGAGACGTTCGAACTTAGTCCTCAGAGGGAAGCACCGCAACCATGCCTGACCTTAGATCTTCATTCAGGAGTAGATTACAAATGTCTATATTCGGCAGTGATAACTTCCAGGCAGCAGGATGGACAGGACAAGTATGCCATATTGTTAAGTATTTCTCAGATATAAAAAAAAAACTAGGTACGGGTCGCTCCACTTCAAAGTTTGATATATAATACATAGTATAGCCTACAACCATTTATAACGTTCGAACTAGTGGAGATACATCTGGGCGTACAACCCTACTATCAAGTGTTATTAAACCTACCAAAAGGACCCGACAAGCATTATTGTCGTTTGTTACATGTTATAATAACCGTGAATGACTACTTGATGCCCTACGAAGCGCGGAAACTATAATTTTTCGTACATTTTTTCTTTTGAAAGTGTTTTTGGGTTTTATTATATTATATCATTATTTGTTACTATATATTTGTTTCAGTGGGTGGTATAAATAAACAATCAGCCAAGAGCGAGCCGGACTCGCGTTCCGTACCATTATTTTGAAAAACTTGTATAATTTTATTTTATTCTATTTGTATTTGTTCTCATAGCGGCAACAGAAATACATCTGTGAACTGGCTTGCTGAATTTTAACTGGCTAACTATTACGGTTCATTAGATACAGCCTGGTGACAGACAGACAACTATACAGACGGACAGATGGACAACGGAGCCTTAGTAATTGGATTCCGTGTTTATCCTTTGGGTACGGAACCCTAAAAATAGACTTCACTTAGAGGTTTTCATACCTTATGCTTGTTTACAAAATACCATGATATCTTTTTTTATTTTGGTCTACTAGAGATACACGTACGGGGAGCTGTATATGAGAGCTCAATATAAACGCTTACGTTAATTGGTAGACAAAATATATTGACAATATACATACTCGTAATACATGCAATTCTGTTTATCGTTGTTTCATCAAGCCCACTATGTAAATCCATACGCATAGATGGGGAGGATTATTTCCGCGCAATCAATCACGGCCGAGATGAAGGCGCAACACCAGCGCAGAGCCACAGTACGTACGAGAGACTCATTGATAGCTGCTATCATTGAGCCAATCGATACGGATTGTCGGATTAATTCGCTTAAGTTATAGCATTCAGTGTTAGTTTATTGTGTTGTGTGCGATGGTTGCTTATAATAAATCGAATACAGCATCGTATTTAGGGCGTAAGAATAAGGGAGTTGGGAGTTTCCTACTTAAGTAAAAGGCAATTTACGAATAGGTATTTGTAATACGCGAATCAATAGTACACACTTTCTACACTCATAGCCCCACATTAGGATTTTCTCCTGTGTCGTGGATGCTATGGACACACAAAGACGAATACACAAACATCCAGAACAGAAATCTAAACTCATCATTTATATTTCTATCTGGCCAGGAATCGAACCCGGGACCCACTACGCGTTAGACCGGTATGGTGACCGCTCCGCTACGCGCATCGTCAATTAACTATCACAGTACTATTTACACTTATGATTTTAGACGAATATTAACGCGGAATTGATACATTTTAATATGTTACGGGTACTCAAGATATGCGAATTTCTAAATTTTACACTTAATTATTAAACCAATAAACTTGCTTAGGACAGTGCAAGAGCTAAACATTGACATGGATTTTAACCTAGATAAGTCCCTACTGTCATACATGTATTGCACGGGCTTTGAGAATACTTCAACAAGTTTATAAACAGGGATGGATTTTTATCTTAAACAGTTTTTGTTTCTTTAAACCCAGTTATGGTATATATCAGCCCTTTAAAGTCCACTGCTGGACAGGCCTCCCCTAATCTGTGCCACTCAGACCGGTCGTGCGCCTTCTGAATCCAGCGGTAGCCCGCCGTCATCTTAAGGTCATCATACCAGCTGGTCGGGGGGCGCCCTGTACTCCTTTTGGCCAGACGTCGTCTCCATTCGAGGACTCTTCTACCCCATCGGTTGTCTGTCCTACGAACAATGTGGCCTGCCCATTGCCATAGTAATGGTATAGTGTTAAGAAAAGTTTGAATAAATGTCTAAAAACTGACGGATATAACAAAATAAAAAGTTTTATCACATATACTTAGCATAAAAGAATCACTAAAGCAATAATTGAATTATATCAAGATTATTAGCGAGGTATTGGATTGAGCCTTCGCCTCCTTGATCTGCATCTACAGTTATAGATTGCTAATGAATACAATCCGTTAGCACTAAACCGCATACTAGATCGTTACAACCAAGTGTTCGAAGCAAATTGCTGTATTAATTGGCTAAATAATTCATGAATTCCGTAAATATTTACTTGAAATGATGAGAGAAAATATATTTATCTCATCTAACTATGTTTGTTCTTTATTTTAGTTAGTTTTTATATTGATTTGGATACTTTACCGTCGATATCCAAATGATGATAACGTACCTACCCATTCAACATAAGAATTGAATAGTTTTTTAAAGAAGCGATTAAACAAATATAGTATGTAATTCAAGAGTCAATAAAAACTGTCGATTGATGTATTTGTGATGATTTTTATTTCAATGACGCCAAAAAAGATAAACACCATCGATACGAGTATTTAAATTTATGCACTTAGTTTATAACAGACTCATTTAGTTTGAACATTCAATTAATATTTTATCTTTCCCGATATTCTATAAATTTAAAATTACATTCCCCGAACCGTTTGTATTTGGCAAATTTCCATGCAACGATAAAACCAATATATTTTCTGTTGTTGTCGTTGTTGATGCCTGTGAATTTTATGAATGCCGCTTATGAAATTTGAATGGATTTAATTTTGCTTTCAACCGATTGATAAATGTTATTATTTATGATGTTGTTCTGGTTTTTGACTTGTTTATTAAGCGGAATATATTTATCTAAGCGAATATGCAACGATTAATAAATCGAGCATATTTAATCAAGCTCAGTGTACTCAAATACTGACAGTATGTAACATTTGTTCGGCTAAAATTACTGTGGTTACTATACGTATGGAGAACAGTGTCGTGAGAATAAAGTTATTATTTACACGATTATCGTTAAACATATACAACCTAATTAGAATGTGAATGAGTCTCGCAGCTATATGAAATGTCCTCTGTAGATAATACTAACCCTATATTTTTTAAAATCAAAGGAACATATTAATTAAAATTTGTTATATCTAGTTTGTACATTGTAAATATTATACTTATATAGAGGACAATGGCCGAGCTTTTTTTTTAATTGTGACCACAGTTGGCGTAGGAATTTATCGGTTTAGGAATATAAAAAAAAATACCAACCGAATTGAGAACTTCCTCCTTTTTCGAAGTATCTTAAAATTATTAGCTTAGATGCTAGAAATAATGTTATAACTCAATGCAATAAACATATAGAAAAATAAAGATAAACAAAGTTTAACATTTTAAAATAACAATACCACACTCACCTTCATGTAAACTGATTTTCATTTTGAACGTTTAGGTCGGACAAATATTTGTATCGTAATATAATTAGAATACCCTTCCAGTCCCTTC
The DNA here is from genome assembly GCA_018249875.1 of Cecropterus toxeus. Taxonomy (NCBI): domain Eukaryota; kingdom Metazoa; phylum Arthropoda; class Insecta; order Lepidoptera; family Hesperiidae; genus Cecropterus; species Cecropterus toxeus. Next base: position 15,508 of record DWNE01001618.1, on the reverse strand, counting down.
AATATAAAAGGAATAAAAATAGTGTAATCATAAAAATAAATAAAAACAGCCTTGGTAGGTAAGCCCGCGCGTGAAAAGCGCGTCCGGACGGGCGGCCCGGCGGCCGGGCGGGCGGCGTCGGGTGGTGGCGGCGCCCGGCGTCGGCAGCGCTCTGTTGCCGCGCTATATGGCCCGTGAATAATCCTCCCGTAATACTAGATGTAATGGTTTGGAATTAAACAATTAGCTGTTTCTTTCTGCCTCGTCAATGATGGAGCTGCGCCTCAATGCTACCGAACACGGACTTCCGTTAAAAGTATTTGTCTTCCGTGAACCGGCTGATTCATTAAATTGCATTAAGCTGGTTACTCTATCAAGTTAAATAACTGTACGTCATTATTCTAGATTGAAATAAATTGACTTGGGGATATTAACTGTTTTTAAGTTAAGTTCAATATTGTATTATGTTAAGCACAATATTTCACTTATATTCGGTACGTTCAGAAGCAGAATAAGCTTTACAAAAGATTTTAAATCGACATTGGATAAGAAAATACATGTATGTATTCCTCATATATTTGCCTCACGACCATTCTTTAACAGTAAGTTCGAAAGGCAGCCAAATTAAAATGGAACTGTTTGAGTCACGTTTGCCGCCGCGTTGCCAGCTGTATTTAGAGTAGAACGTGCGAGGAAACGGAGGAAATTCTATTTGGTGAAAATTTAATAAAAAAATCTTAGGATTTAACACATATTCGTAGTATTGCGTTCTCTGGTAAAATATAATATTTAGTATAATTTGCACATATAAAATTGTTTTAAAATATTGCTGGTAGTATACTAATCGTGTTGTTTTAATTTGAATATATGAATGTTGCAACGCCATTTGTAAACTGTGTTTCATTATGTCTAGCTGTCATCTTTAAATTGTCGTAGCTGTTCTCAACTGTAATAATAACTGTTACGTGTCTAAATCCGACTTTGTAGTTTCTAAAAACACTTCCAAACCGTCCCCTTTGTATTTGTTTAGTGAGAGATGAGAATTTTCTCCTAGAGTTAGATAAACTTCCGGACAATCACGATCCTCTTTGGGTTCGGTTCGAGAAAAATAGAAATATGACAAATTGTGTTTCCAATATTCTTTCCCAAGTATTGATGAACTGCATCTATACTATAAGACAGCATTCAACGTGAAACTTTTAATATATTTTATGGATATTTTTCGTTTCTTCTTTTCCATATCAAAACCTTGTAAAAAGATTGTAGTTTATTCACAATCAAAAAGAAATTAAATCGTTTATAAAGAATGTAAGGTTTTCAAGATGAAATCCATACAATATTCCCGTTCCATTCAATGTCACGTTTTATTACTGTGTTTTGTGTGCAAAAGTCACTTTAATTAAGATAAATACTAATTTAGGACTAAGTTTGATACTGGCTATCAACCGTGACATCGCCGGCGACTCGGCGCGCCCTCGCGACCCGCCCTTCGCTTTAGGGTCGACCACTTTCCGACGCGTATCTTATCTTTGAGTAATTACGTTGTTGTTTTGTATTGTTATTGTTCTACCACCGGCCGTTTGTTTATTTTTTTCTTATATTACTCTGTTAGGGTCACCCTGTTTGTTCCCTTTCCTTTATTAATTATTTTTCATCTGATAAATAACTGAATTTGCTAAGTTTGTTCCGGAGAAATAGCAAAACCGTACATTTTTGGTTTTGTGAGCAACGAATAAAGTAGTAATTCCCTGGCATCTATTGGTAGACTAAAATTTAATGTTTAATTAATTATGTTGTTCTGTTGCCTTTTGCCAATAATATGTATGTGTAGATCTTAATGTAGTTATTATTTTTTTCCGACTCAAAGTTATGTTACATAAATAATTAACATACTTTTACGAATATTACTTGTTTATAACATTTATTTAGTTCTTACGCATCATATGTGACATTTGAGTCATTTTCCTTGTTATATTTTTACGTCATTCTGCATCGTAAAAACGATACAGAGATTACTACAAAGATATAACGATATAGGACACTCATACGTGTCGGCGACGGCGTCGTGCAGCCAACGCTGCACCTGAGAATATTGCCACGTAAATCAAATTTCTTATTTCACCTCAACACTTATTCCCGCCTTAGATGCTTACCAAAAGCCGCAATTGCACCTTTAAAAAGAAAATGTCGTGCGGTTTTTCTTGTTTGTAAAAAGTAATTTTTATATCGCGCTGATGTGAAAATGTATGAATTATGAATGTAATGATGTACTCCTCGGTAGTTACTTAATTATCTTCTTCGGTGATGAATTTCATGTTTTATATTATTATTCCGGTCTTAACTTTAGTCTTTGGATTTTAGTTTCTGGAAGAAAGAGTTTTTGAAGTGGCAAGAACACTTAGTTTATCTTAGCAAACCTCACTGTCTATATATTTTACTATAAATCTTGTTTCCCTAATCAAAATCAATTTATTAATTTAATCATACATGAATTGCTAATTTATACACGTTTAGGCGGTGTTCGCCTGTGGTTAACACCTAGATGTAAGCAACTATTGACAATTGTCGATTGTAATTACCGGTGATCCAATCAGCGGCGGACTTAAAGCAATTAAATAATTAGTATTAGCTTGTAAAGCAAACGATATTGCCGTCATGAATTACAGGCTGTAATGGCCATCTATATGCCAATGGGATTAATATTGAACGCTGGCATTCTGAACGGAATTACTGCGTCTCTGGTCGAGCTTACACTGAATTACAGCCGCTGATACAGAGCCGGTGTCGCGTGCCGGCTCAGCGCAACTAATTCTTTACCGCTAATTGATTATTTCAGTTCAGCGATAGCAGCTCATGCATTTATTACTGCAATCACTTCGCAAATCAGTTAAATCGGCAAATCTAGGTTAGGTTCTCAACGTTAAGTTGTTTTGGTGCATTGTTATATATTGCAGTTGCGTAAATACTAAGTAAGCAAAGTCTCAGTAATGTAATAAAATTATACCTACCTTTTATTATATACTTCAAATATTAGACACGCTTCAGGTATCGTAATTGATTCACAGCTTGATATTAAGACTAATACGGTAACGAATAAAGCATTATATAGCCTAAAATGAGATTCAATTCTGCAAAAACTTGATAAATTTTATCACTCCAAAAACAAATAAGGTAATATTATTCGCTTATAAACAGAGTTACGTTTATTTAAATATGATTCAATTTTAAAATCTAATTTTGGTGAGTGCTACTCTAGAAAGAAAATCACTCATCTCACGGTCCTTTGCAAATTAATTGTGGAATGACAGAGCACAACGCTCAGCTCTCTTAATGCAAGCTCACAAAGCGAAACGGCTTGGGCCGCGCCGCGGCGGCACGTAGCTCCTGTGATTATGATAATGACGGTAGCCGCGCTTTTTGCGCAGTTCGTCCTATATTGTGAAGCTCGACACCATTCTACATCAGCTCCACCACCGAACGGAGCATCCCACCACGACTCAGTTTGCCACTCGCCGTTCGCCTTACACAGCTCGTCTTAACTACTTCGAGACGCTTATAAATTATGCAAGTCTCCATAATCCACGCCCTAAACGCCTTCTCCGCCGCCTCAATTATTCATTCGGGCGGTTTGATGTTTTAGAAAATTGTCGCGATGCTCCAGACGGGCTTCGTTGTATAATTCAAAATCTAATGTTTTCAGCGCAGCTGCCACCTCATTCAACGCACAAGCCTATACGAACTGGTGAAATACCTTATACGACTACATATACGCCCCAAAATTCTTTGGCGAAACATATCCTGTATGTATTTATTCAACGTGTTCGTGAATATAATGATATATGTTTCACTTTCGTTTCCAGGACTCCGAAGGCGATACACCGTTGCATGACGCTATTTCTAAGAAACGTGATGATATGCTGACGCTGCTACTGGACCACGGAGCCGACATGACCCTGACGAACAACAATGGTTTCAACGCGCTCCACCATGCAGCACTACGAGGAAATCCAAGGTACATAGCATACATATTATGTACGAGTTACCTAAAGTTGAGCAAGATATGTATTTTTTGTGTTCGCCTTTGTATTAGCAATAACTCGGTGGATACTTTCCTGTTTTATGGCTCGTAATAAAATATGCCTGTATAAGTAAACAAACCAACAACACGAAAAATGCGGTACTTTATAATGAATACGCCCGAATAACGCGCACATGTACTTGTACCGGATACCTACAGAGTCGTGATAATATTCGAGCCGCACGTATCTACATAAGACCTTTATTTTGTGGACTTTGAAATAAACATAACGTCGCTTGTTGTCCGTCATTATCCCTAGGAAAATGGGTAGTTATGAGCGAGCCTGGCGCACAATAAACTGCTACGCGCCTAATGTCGTGGTACGAAAGAGCGTCTCATGTGACGTCTTTATTAGTTCGTGCCACATGCGCACATTTGGCTAAAATAACATTTTGTCTAATTTGACCCGCGAAATTAATATTCTTTTTTATTCCTTACGTCGGTAATTAATTAAGAAGTTGTTTTAATTAAAGTATCGCAGACAGTTGAGAAATAATACAGCTAACCCCTGTAGATTACTTGCTTGATTGGAGAAGGTAATATAAATTCTGTGTATGAGTGCTTTGCTAAGATCAGTTTGAGTGTTTAGATAATAGTTAATGCACAGGACGTTTCGTTTTATCTTTACGAGTCGCCATTTTTTAAATATACTTTTGTAGATTCTTGACTACTTTTGATTCCGAAACATCACTGACAACATTTTTGTCTCCGAACTTTATTTGTCATATGGAACTAATTGTTTTCATTATAAGATGTAACAAATTAATCAACTAAACGGAGCATAGAACTAAGGTCCATCCATATATTGATAAAATATATTCTGCTAATAAGACTATATCGCTAATGTTACATTTAGCATTGTTTACCTACCTTGCGATTGTCACATGTTGATGTGCTTTTAACAATTCTGGTCTATCATATTCCGACTGCTTAACGATATTTGTATTCTTGTCATGCTGACTAATATAGTGGTCACTATACATACGAGCACATGCGGCAACCCCGTTATACCAATGCAATAAATAAGTTAGTTCAAAATTTAAAACATTTAGGGAAATTGTATATTTTATGAGTCGGGGAGCAAGCCTTGGATGGAATAATGAATCTCCGGCGGACAGTCGTGCGTGAAGCGGTTTATTTGCGGAGGGTCCGAGGAGGCCTGGGTCCACAGCGCGACGGAGCGGCATTCGCGTCACGTGGCCCGTCCTAGGGAAATAATACGAAATGCGCCTACGTGACCAGCTCATTATATGACGAGAACCAGATCGCGGTCATCTCCAATCCGACGAAAATATTTTATTTATGCTGCATGTTGGATAGTTGCGTCTGCTATATTGTATCTAAAGTAATAAGTAGTACTTATAGAAACAGAAGTTTTCCGTTATTGTCTTTTTGAAAAGAAACATGCAAATGCAGAAATTTCCAGTTGTTTATAAATATTTGATTAACATTGTAAGGAACAATTCCTATGTTCTATTATATTTATATTTAGACCTGAGTCAATGTAACAAATCCCTTAATTTGATTTCTGTTTGAAATGGCAAACTTCAAAAACTATAGGATATTTTTTACTTAGTAATTGCGTATAACTGCGTATTAAGTAATCAATTTTAGCGATATATTTTTATGCTGCAACATCAAATTAATCTTCATTTTATTTCCGTCTAAACTACCTCCAAAGAAAAGCCATAATTTTAGATCAACATTGTGAAAAAAGTTTTTTTAGGATTGTTGTTTAATGGTAATCGAATAGAAGATTGTCGTAAAACGTTTCCCGATTTTATCGCGGAATGAGAAGTCGCTCGCGACTTTTCCCATTCGACAAAAACGTTCCTCTCCCCCTGGAGATGTAAAATCGTTTTATTTTATTACTTCCTCCAGTATATCGTTATATCAAAAGTACGAAGTGTTGTGCAGAAGATCCTGTCGAGAACCATAATTTGCAATCGTTCAAAGTTCTATTATATTTAATTGTTATTATTATTAGCGTCAATTTTATATCTCTTCAATTTCTACTCGACAGGCGTTTGGTATTTTTATTTATATAAATATTAGATGTGAAATCTTTTATGATACCTCTCATTTTACTTATAGTATTTTTTAGTGTATTTATACCTGTATGAAAGATATATTTTGTACGTCTAGACCGAATAGATTTTAATTCCACGTAGTCGAAATAAGGACGCAAAGCTTATTCCCTTAACATTCACTAATAGTATTTATTACGTTGGGATTTTTTAAATATCTGAAGCTAGCAAAACTGACACTGGCGGTGGAAGGCTGGCGTAACTGACACCCCTGACAGTGAACTCGCGGGTGGCGGCGCCGTGTCATTATGTCTGATTAGAAACAGTTATCTCCTGCGGTTATCGTTACAGCCGCCCTAACGAGCCCTTGTAAAACTTCGATAGCAGTTCTGTCATACATAACATCGTGATAAGCTTCCGGTTAATCATCCGCGCGAATTACACATTCATTCGCGAACTTAGATGCTTAAGATATTTTTGTCACGTTTTACGTCTTTGATATATCGTTCGTGTAAGGGCATGGAATGCCATTAGTTACGCAACTTTATGGGGCCAACGAAAATTTAATTCAGGATTGTTCTTGGTAATTTGTTACTAAAATTTATCTGGGATTGTACTGATTAATACGCCGTGGAATCTGACGATCATTGCAAACCCAGCAGCTGCGCCGAGACGAAGCGCGGTTCGGTTCGATAAGTCGAGCATTCGCGCCCAGCATTAATCGTGAGCTTAAATATTTTAACGCGTCGTAACATTGATTTATTTGAAGCGTAATCTCAGCTCGCGGCTTGTTTGTTCTTCGGCTCAAGACGTATAGGTGAGATTAGTCGGAACGACTCGGATCCTTTCCTTCAATGGAAGCCACTAATTTAGTTTTATATCTGTCTTTCAATCTTACACAGAAGGCGTTAGTGCTAATAGTTTTTCCGTACAGTATGAAAGCAATTTGCATTCTATATAAACGACCAGACACCCGCCGACCAACACGTCTGTATTCTATAGTTGACTATACAATGAACACAGCATTCAGGAGAGATTTATATGGTCATTGTGCTGCGTTAATTGCAGCGAATGGAGCAAAGTGCGATGGTATCGTACCATTCGAACGAGAAGTGTAATCCCCCTACAGTGCCGTTCGTGAAACCCACACGACTAATATATTCACTGTATATTCGCAATTGAACGCTTCGAAGTAAGGAACGTTGAACTTAATATTAGTTCTGTGTAATACGAAATACATAACAACTTTGCATCTCCAAGATTGTAATATTTTCGTACAATAAAAGAAAAACGATATAAAAGGTTGGCAATATTGGATAATAGGAAGCAATAAGCCACGATCGGCGGGCATCTGGTTTTAATAGAATCAACACACGCCCGTATTGAAAACCCACTGGCATAGATATCGATGGCGTGGGTCCGTCACATATTTGACCGGCATCGAACACATCTCAGTATGGCAGATTTATGAGATCCGACCGTCGGTTATAGGAGCGGGCGGTTCGCCACCAGGAGGGACGGTGGAGAGGAGTCGGGCGGTCGCGGGAGGCTCTGTTATTGTGCGACGTTTGATTTACGCACGTACCGCTATCACCCTTTTGTTTGGCCGAATACTGACTGCTGTGCCAGTTCCGCTAGCCTGATCCGAATGTTACTTTGTTGATTTTTATTATATTCGGCTTGTTAGGTGGTACGCTGCGAGAATTACACACGGCTGTCGGGTGTCAGTTAGTTATCGTGTACGATTGATTCACATAAATGCGGTGAAAAAGGTAGAATTAAACGAGTAATGCCTGGAAGTGTTGGATTGTAAATTGGAATGATCGAACAGCGAGCGTTGATTGCGTGCGGAGAGCGCTGCAGCGGGCGCGGGAGGCGGCGCGGTGGCGCGGCGGCTCGTCGTTACCCGCAATTAGCGGCTCTACACACGCGGATAATAATCCGCGCTCGCGCCGCCCCCCGCGCCGCATCTACCGCGCCCCGCGCACGAATGCACTACGGATTCAGGGAATAAATTCATTTGTACGCAAATTGTATCGGCGCTTGCAATTAAAACTTTGTTGGCGCTCCGGCTAAGATAAATAACACTAATACATTCTGCTTATTGCGGGGAACTTGCCGGATACAGAGGATATATTAATGTTGTTCCTAATTTGTTTGGGCGGCTACGGATTAACCGTGTTGCCCTCTCAAGTTACAATACAACAATAGTCCCTTTATCCCATATTTAACTTATGATCTCCTGTGAGATTTTACAAAAAGATTAATTAGAGTTTTATACAAGGGAGTAAGTAAGGTGAACTATATAATGATACAAAGCACTAATTACGTTGCTAAATTGTTGAAGCCATTATTTTATCATGTCCATTGTTTACCTTTTGCCTATTTATTTTTTTACTATCTGTGACACGCAGTTTCACCCGCGTTTATTAGAGAACAATCTGTCAAAAACAAACAAACAAATATAGCGTGATGTTATATAGCCTAAAGCCTTTCATGATAAATTTACTATTTAACACAAAGAATTTTTCAATTCAAACCAGTAGTTCCTGAGGTTAGCGCGTTCAGCCAAACAAACTCTACTGCTTTATAATATTAAAGTATAGATTATTTTAAGTTAAAATATCGTAATGACTTGGATGTGTTATTTGTTGAATATTATTCGAATTACTATTGTAAAAATATTTATTTCTAATTTAACACATCATGTTATCAATTATTTTTAAAAAAATGCATTTTGCGGTTGATAAGTAAACGGCGAAATACAAAGTATTAAGACTTATGGTTTATGTATAATGATAATAATCATGAGGAAAATAGAATAATGATTATTTTCAACAAAGCGTAAAAAGACTCATCAAGCACAAAACTTAAATAAGTACAAAATATACAAGAATGACTAGTTTGATAGTCTAAAACGGTACCAATACAGATGTGCTCGTTAACATCTGTACGCGATGTGAGCTCGTTTGCGACTTGCAATGTGAAAAATTTGCATTTCAATGTTTCTCTATCGTAAAAATAAATCGACTTCGAATGTCCTGATTGCTCACAAGGAAAGAACGCTGATTATGAAGCCAATTCGAGTGCCATTGACATAGACATTTTGGCTGCGACAAATCCACTCCTTAATCGCATTCTGGCAACTTTCCTGTTTCTTACTAGATTTCATCTTACAGATGCCGTCCACGTAGAACTAAAATCGGCCAATTCCTATGTATTTCATTAGACTCAATTCTAATTTGTTAATAAATTAACAATAAATACTACAAGAAATTTCTTTAAAATAATTTCCGTGTTTAAGGCATCATAAATTAATGTCCCAATGATTTAGGTATTCTGGAGTTGAAAAAGCGAATGCACTGTCAGCTGTCTCCACACTTCAGTTGGCTGTCTTGTTGCCGGTAGAGTAATAGCTTAATTCAATTTGGAAATATTTTTCACGGGTCTTATTTAAGTATGATCGTTTCGGTAGAGCTTAATTCAATTTGAAAATGTTTTTCATGGGTTTCATGTAAGAACGAACGTTATCCATTATGATAAATTCATCAGATTGAGTATTAGGTAGTAATAAGAAGAACACTAGAGTTTCATCTGTGGGCACAAACGTTTAAATTAACCTTCTAATGATGCAAGGTATAATTGATTTAATGTTTAATTGTTAATTCATAGTTCACTTATTAAGTAAATAAGATATCTTAAATTTTACACTTTTGTCTTAGAGACTGCCACAGCAAAGAAAGCTTCACTTTAAACCCTCACTACGATTGTATCTACCTACATATTTTTGTTTTATTTCCTATCATAAATCTCCAATCGTGTGAGCTGTGTTTTGTCTTGCGTCGCTTAAAACAAATTTGTAGGTAACTCTTGAAAGTTTGCAGTGGATGTTTGTCAGTGAACGATGGGGTGCAATATCTTGTCACAGCGGATTGTGGCACAAACACAGCACTGTGCGGTTTCGAACACAAATTGCTGATGTTGTTCAAATAGCCGCCAAACTGAGATGAAATTGAGCAGCCCACATATCTCGCAAGCCGGGACAGTCGGACGTTAAAGTAAACACATAGATCTAGGGTTGCGAGAGGATAAAGTCCGCAAATTCGATCGAAAGTGGACGTATACATCCAGATCCAATTAGAATTTGTCTGCACTAACTTTGTATAAGTACGTAATATCTTACACGTCGTTATTGAATGAACAAAAAATGTTAAATTCTATCAAGCGTAACTGCTTTATTGCTTAATGGATTGTAAAGTCTTTTTCTTACAGATTTATACCTTAGGGATGTTACAAAATGCCGTCTATTGTAGTCCTATCTTTTTATAAGCGTTGATTAACTTTCAATGTATCTTATAGCTTGAATTAATAGAGCATCGATCAAAGTTAAATCGAGTACCTATCAAAGCTTGGGAACAGTATCAAATGTTGAATAAACCAATAGTCTAACAAGGCGGTTAGCAAATGGTCCAGCTTGCGATAGCAAAGTCTACCATTAAGTTGGAAGCAATCGGCGGGGAATGGAGTCGGGCTTAGAAATTGGATTCTACTATGTATTTCAGTTTAGAATTTGATTAATTCACACAAAGGATATACTGAAACTACATTAAGATGCAGATTTATATGTAGATGTTTTTTTCGAGGAAAATACAGATGTTAATACAATGATTGACTAGTCAACGTTTATAACTTTAATTTTATATATTGTTTTGTACATAGGCTTACAGTTTATATAATTTAGATATTTTTTACTAAAGCAAATACTATGTGAATTCGGTCAACTACCAGAAACGTTTAGATATAGGAAGTGAATCAAACAAGGTAGGGTACAAGATACATAATATATATATAAAACTTGAGTGAAATCAAAATATTTTCATGAAATAAATGTATAGATACATGTTCTTATACATAATAGTAACTGTAGTACTCCAACAAATTGCAACACTAACAAAATGGCGAGCGAGAGTCCAACTTGCGATAGCTAAGTCCGCCATTAATACGATCTAATTCAGTCGGGGCCGGCGGGGAATGGCGGCGAGTTAGAAATTGATTTCAACAGTTGAAGAAGCAAGCCCAGCACTCCAATTGACGCGGCGTCGTTCTGCACAGATTTCAATCACTGCAATTACTTTCAGTACGAGCATGTAGGTCTTTGTGATGATTCTTTTGTGTGACCTTAATCTTTTTGATATTAAGTATTTACTTTAGTTGTTAGTACCACTGGCTAGGGCATAAGTATAAGATCTCTTCTTTATTATAAGATACGGGAAATGGAAGAGTATAATTTAGTTTCACCTAATGGCAACGCCCGTGGACCAATAGCGTTGAATACCTATTGATAGATAAAAGTTAAAACTTATAGTTTAAGATATTTATTTCTCTTGAAGAATTTACAATTCACTTACTGAGAAAACATTTTGGTTATGTTGTGCGTACAGAGTACAAACAAAATTTACAAGATTACAATAAGTTACAAACTTCGACTGAATTCAAAGAAGATAATACAAATACAAAATGCTCTACTTTATTATAACATAACAATTTAAAAAACAAATATTATCACAAAAAGTGTGCCATAAATAAATATTTACGTCTAAACATTTTTAACTCTAATGCATGTCCGAATCTAATTCAGGTAGCTTCTGTTTTCCAATTCTATGTGTAATGAAAGTTTTGTTTGTAAACTCTATTCCGTATCTCCGTCGCTCTGAACAAGCTGGATCAACAAGACTATGTAGTTTATTTCAACGTGATCATTTAACTTGCTACTACACTGTGTAGAATTAGGAAAGAAAAACGAGTGAGCTGAAGCAACCCCTTTTAAAACTTTGATTCGCCCGGGCATGGACGAATGGATCCCAAACTGCTCCAGCGAATTGGTAAGGCTTTTTTTCTTTTCTGCTTTAACCTGTACACCCGTGTGACATACTTCTGAACATTACCTCCAGATACTCCGATCTTTTACCCGCAGCTACGTACTGACGCTTTGGAAAGCGATTTTGTCGAATGGGAACACGTAAGGTTCAACTATTTTATCTACACACTATAGTATAGGATTAATGGTATAAAGAAATTACAGGAAAATATAGTTAATAAGATACTTTAATTATATACCTACCATTGTGATATCTGTATATATGTCAATAAAGAATTTAGGTACAACATAAAAACTACTGAATTGTCTATGTATATACGGTGATTAAAAAAACGACTGAATTGTCTATGTATATACGAGCAGGGGATTTAACAATGAATTCACATTTCTTTATACCCATATAGAATCGATATAAGGCTTTCATTTCGAGTACATTCAAATGAAAGTAGGGTCCGTTTTAAGTGGCTATTACTGTATATAAATGGCTATAAAATATAATATTGATATAACCAACGGCCAATCTTATAGAATTATGAGCATGATACTATTAAACGTATTGAAACAATGGTACATCATAATATACTCTATTAATTGACTTGTATCAAAAAATAAGTAATGTGTAAAATTACTGTCCATGCTGCCATTTCCATCATAAAAGATATTGTCAAGCTGGCATTGTTTTACCAATAGTCGGTAATACAATAGATTAAGTTAGTTACTTATAAGTCATGAAGTGGATTATGTGATATGTGGATATCTTACGGCAATAGCAGTACCCTGCAGTAATTATTTCCCTATTACCTTAAAATGTTCCATATTAACAGTATTCCATAATTTCATATTACCCGGTACGGGTTCTAGCAAATATTTTGATACCAAAAAGCATAGATTAGATATAACAGAGTAGCATTCGAACGTTTCCGAAAATGTTTTTTGATCACAATTTGTGTTACGATTACTTACTATTAAAGATGGATCGTCTATGCGTACGAAGTCGTGGGAAAAACGCGATATTAATTAAAATTATCATTAAGGAGCACTTGTTGTTCGCTCTATTGTTCTGTTTATTAATTTAATAGGGATCCGTCAGCCAGCGACCTCGCTGTCTTATGACAAGGCTGCCGTATTTCTATTTATGTAGTCTTCCAAGTAATTAGGAGCAACAATAGATTGACAACTTCTTTTGATATAAATTTACAAATTTGGCTATGAAAATCTCAAAAAACAGGTCAAGTGCAAGTTGGACTCGCGCGCGAAGGGTTACCATCGAAGGGTACCATTATCTATAAAAAACTGCAATAAACACGTTTTTATGTATGGGAACTGCCTTAATTACCGCTTTTACCCTTTGTACCCTTTGTGGACGGAACCCAAAAAAAATATATCGTTTTCTTTTTAATGCAATAAAACTATATAAAAAAATTGTGAGATTTGTCATACTCGCATATCGCGAGACGCAAAGTGGGCGTATCTACGTTGAAATACAAAAAACTTTATTAAGCAATGCATGTGACATACGTGCGCAAATAATGTGTTTTATTTCATTAAATTATTCTTCATAATGATTACATTGATTAAGCCATCTTTAAAGAGTTTAATAATCCAATGTCTAAATTCGGCAGTTAAACATCAAAATATTCTTGCCAAAGCGTATCCTAAAGTCTAACTTAAATATACATTTTTTGTAAAATAAATTGCTTTTAAACAAATTATTTATAAAGACCTAAATCTTCCAACTCCGCTCCAGCGAAATATCTCGACTCTTAAATGGATTAAATGGCGCCGTAAGTTATCATCAACACCTATAAAATACAGATCGTCGAGGTGCACAGTGATTTACAAAGAGAATACGTTACCTTCAATATCTGTTTTAAATTCGTTCGTGAATCACACGTTTTACAATGGTTGCCAATTTTCCTTGTGGAAATTGTTGACAATCTATGTATATAAAAGGCAATTCCGACTCACTAATATATCAACGCACAGCCGAAACTACTATACCTTGAAATTTGGTACAGGGGTTCCTTTTATGATATAAGTGAGCGGTAAGCAAGGATTATTAGCAATTCAACCCCTAAGGGGGTTAAATAGGGGTTAAATGCTTGTATATTATAAATATGTTAATCATTTTTATTTTTGTTCCGTAGATACTTTCTCCTTTAACAATATTTTTTACAAACTTATTATGTTCATTATTATTTTACACGTTATAAATATATAGATAAAATTTATGTTTATCTTTTCTGACTCTATGTAACATTTTAATAAAGAAAAACTAAACAAAAAGTCCTTCTTCCAAGTTTGAGTGTTAATGTCAAGATGGATGGGACCTTAGAACCACGAAAAGTTGCGTCGTTAACGCTATCGTTACATATTCAAAGCATTTTTGAAATACTGATTAAAATATATTGATAAATAATCTTCCTATACATTTCAATTAATAATAAAATATTCAGTATCTCAAATGAAAAAGTAAATTCTACGTATTTGTACAAATATATCTGTTATACAGAGTTCCAGAAATTAATAAATCATTGATACGCAAGACACAAAAAATAGAATTGTTTCATCAATACGGCGCTTCGTTCATGCGAAGAGCTATTCAATTGCCATTAGTGATGTTAACGTTTCTTTGATATCTATCCTGGTTTTCTTGAAGATTCTCAGCGGTTCATTAGTGTAAGTTCCATTCTGCGGGGATGCGGGCGTGGGCGTAGCGGGTACCTTCTACGTCTCGTAGATACGTGCAAGTAGGTAGCCGCGCAAATTGTGATCGCGTAGACGGTTTTGTCGGGGTATTCCGCTCCTTTGTGTACTTTGCCATTGTTCCATTTGCTAATGTTGTTAGTGCACTTTTTCAGCGACTACGCTAATTTAAATACTTCCTCCTTCCTTTTGCGAGGAGACCCGTCTTCCGTTTTCCGTGAGCGCCGCGCTCCCTTTGCTTTCGAGACGTCCGCATTGGGAGACTGCATTTAAATGAGACACTTAATCACAAGAGTTGGCCTCCCGTTCTTAAAAGCGTTTGTTGTCTTCATTTATTTTACGGTCAAGTGAATACAATAATGAATTTAGAAAAAGCACTTAAAACAGGATTGTGGTACCTATCACTTTATGTTTTGTTTTGGTAACTTTATTACATGGTAGCATGTAGTAATTAATATTTTTAACGTTTTAATACTAACCGTAATATCTTTTTTAACACACTTGAGAAGAAAATTTATTGCCCTTCTGTTCACAAAGTTAGCTTGTTATTCCATTACCAATATAATGCACTCAAATAGTTTATTAAATGATAGTATATAGAGATGATATATTTTATTATAAAATAAAACGTAACGTCAATAATTTAGATACTCAGTAATAGCGGCGACTGAAAAAGATGCTCTAAAAATAATGATGTTAACAAAATATAACAATTTTATATTTTGTTAACATATTTATTTTTAGAGCAACTCTTTTTACATTCTGACGACCCGCGTGGTCGAGCGGTCACCATACCGGTCTGACGCGCGATGGGTCCCGGGTTCGATTCCCGGCCAGACA
>DWNE01001617.1:0-21353 GCA_018249875.1 Cecropterus toxeus | reverse complement strand
GACCTAAGAAAGCATGATATATAATTATGATAAATGAGTATCATTTATAATGTTTTTTTTTATATTTTATGGATATTTACAAATTATAATTAAATCATGTACCTATTACTTTTTTCTAATGTATCGTATGGTGGCTTTGAAAAACATCACTCCCTCTGTTCACTTGGATGACAACATCCTAGATTTGGTTCCTTAGTCGCCTCCTACCAAGGAAGCTACTAAGGAACCAAACCTAAGAGATGGGCATCAACGTCTTCTGTATAACATTGATACCCGCTGCGGTGAGCAACACACGTGCCAGGTTCGATGATTGGCAAAAAGCCACACTAGGGGAGGCCTATGTTTAGCATAGGACCTCAACAGGCAGATGAATAACTTCTTTGTTATAACTGTGTACTTATTATAATAAAAAAAAATATGTCAACACAATATTAAGATTTAGTTATGAGGGAAAATATTTTTATACAATATTTTTATACAATATATTTAGGAAATATACAATATTTCCTAAAAGCGTGCCTCAATTACAATTTTCAAATTTCCTGCTATTAACACACATCCGGTTTAAGCGAGCACCTCATTATAAATCTGTTTTAGTAAAAAATAGTGAAAACTCTTGTGCTTGGTTTCAGACCAAAAGGTAAAGACTACGCTTATCGTTATTCCTCTGAAATCCAACATAAGTTATATAATAATTTAAGAGTGAACTTTTTGTTATCGAATTAACTTTTTGCCCCCTTAAAACACATTATGGCATTTTAATTTTTTCTAAGCGTTTTATTGTCGTACAGCCATAAAAAGATAGCTATAAAGTTTTACACTTTACTAAATGCAATCAGCACTGCAAGACCCTCGTCCATAACCCGAGGACAACTTAATTTCAATCGTCAATCGCTGTGCAAATGTCATCATAGGGCGTTAAAACAAAAAAAAATATGTTTCTGGTCTTATGAAGCCAAATCAAATTTAGATGCAAATATGTTTAACGCAGCACTAACCGACTGTTTCGCCCTCAGATAATGCTTATCTAAAACACAAATCAACAGAATATAATCAATATGTTTCTAAGCTACGTCTATATTTTTGCTCTTAGTATTCAGTGTCCATAGAGCAACCTAATCCCTTCTCAGAGATGCCCACTGAACAACACGGCTAGTGTTTATATTTATAATAAAATCCTATAGCGTTGGATACACCGTTCACATGCCATATTTCAAGCTCTAATCCTGCACCTCATTACAGAATTGTTACCCACTAAATTTGCAAGGGTATAGCAATATTGTATGCATCTCACTACCCGTGAAATTCGGTTAAGAGTGTCTTTGGATGGACTCCAAAGCAATTAGTGTAGTTGTTTTAACTGCTATGACAAGTATAGAAAGTGGAATGCGGGGAAAGTACGTATTCTATTTAAAACGATTGTTTTGGATTCCGTGGTACTTTAAATAAAAGTTATACAAACATTATAAAAATGAAAATTCTACTTGTCTGTACATTGCACTTATGAGTCTTGCAAATTATTTTTGGGAACAAAGAATAAATAATAATAGACATTTTTATGTTTTTTGAATTTGTCTCTTTACCTATATGTTTGAAACCGCATATCAACCAAAGCTAATGAATGTATTTGACTAAACATATACGTATTTTCTGTATATTGAAATACATTAATTCAATATATCATTATAATCCATCTACTCTAACACAAATTATCACAATTTATGATTGTTTACCTAAACAAATGCATTTATAATGACATCAATGGTGTTTTCTACCATTTAAGCATAGTGATAATGTGTGATAGGTGTATAAAGAGAGTGAACTAAATTATTAAAGTATTTTACCTTAATTTAGTAATCGTACAATATATGAAACCTATAGTGCTTAGAGAATATGGGGGGCGGATATTAGGGTTTAGGAGGCGACAGATAATTTTTATAAATAGAATAATGGTTAGTGGCCGTAGTGATCATTAACCATTATTCTATTTAATTTTTGCGATGGATATTATAAGTACGTAATATTTTATATGATTTAGGACTAACTATCGCGGAATATATAATTTTCCGTAGCCCAATTTAGAACTCAATGCATACGTTAATGACTTATCTTCGGCCTGCCTGGCCGGTGATCGAACCCCGAACTGTCGGCGTATCAGACCAGAATATATTTTCAAGCACAACAAAGATAGACCCGCAACGAATAGGTTTCTACTATAATCATTGAATTATCTAGTAGTATTTCGTAATAGTATACCGGGTTGGCGCACCGCCAGCGGCGACAACACTTTTGTACGGATGAATGGCGCCAAAGATTGTGTTAATTTTGATTCCGAATAACATAAATCTTTGATGTTTATGCGATTGCACATTTTATATACAAGCTTCTAAATGACTTCGTTCTTTTGATTTAATGGGAATTAAATATATTTAACCTGATTATTTGACGACCCGTGTGGCGGTGCAGTCACCATATTAGTCTACCACGCAGTGGGTCAAGGATTCGATCCCCGGCCAAACAGAAATGGGAATGATGAGTTTAGATTTCTTTTCTGGGTCTGGGTGTTAGTGTATTTACCTTTGTGTGTCCATGGCACCCACGACGCAGGAGAAATCTTACTGTGGGATTACGAGTGTACCACCTGGCAAAATATCTTTCATTCGACGTTTCGTCAAAAACCTATTCCGTCCATTACTACTACAAAGTTTATTAGACTTTATAAGATTTGGCAATTACCAAATACAATGGAATATTTAGTAAATATTTAAAAGTCTTATAGCTCGTAATAAAAAGATTTAATATTGGAGTATTGATAAATAAACCTTATCGTCAACCCATTATTGTCCCACTGCTGGGCGCGGGTCTTCTCGCAGGGAGAGAGAGAGAGAGAGAGTTTTAGGCCATAGTCCTCCGCGCTGGCCAAGTGTGAATTGGTAGACTTCACATACCTTTGAGAACTCTTTTTTTTACGAGAACTCTCAGATGTGCAGGTTTCCTCACGATGTTTCTAATACGCTCATAATTTTTGAAAAATCAGTGCGTGCCTGGGATTCGAACCCCGGATCCTCGATTAAGAGGCCGAGTTTCAACCATTAGACTGCCACTGCTCAATACATAAAATAAACCTACACACAGACAATTTTCATACATTTGTAAAATTATCGCTACGGGCGCAAGATCTGTAATTACTGCAAAGCGCGAAACATTTCATTTAGTGGCACGGAACCTTGTTTCCTCGTTATTAATTTAACTTTCGGCTGTAATTCCATTTAGAGCCTGATGGAGATTTACTTGGCGTTATTGAATAACTTTGGCGTTCGCGTATTTAATTTTTTTGAATTACGTTACTCGGCACCTGTTATAGGCCTCGGCACCTTTTCCAATGTATATAATTGTAGAATTACAGTTAGCAATTGTTACTAATTATTTCTTTTTTTAATCATTATTGGTTGTGTTTTGCACTTATGTAGGTATAAACATAATTCTTAGTTAAATTCAATAGATGTCGCTGTTTTTGTTTTTAATTTTTGTATCGTTGAGTTGAGTTGAAGAGTATGAATGTGGCATGATTAAATATCACATCTTAGTGTCTAAAAAGGTATCTGTCATGGGCTTCAAGAAAAGCTCACAAAAGCTCTGAAAATGGAGTGAACCGCTTTCACTTCCATAACTGTTATAGTATTAACATATTTGAAAAGTTACTTTGACTGTACAAGCAGAAATACTTATATTATGTGACCAATTTTCGGTTGCGATGAATCTTAAAACTTCTTTTTTTGCCTTTATACAGTAAACATTAGCAGCGTTATCATCTCTCCCTTACTTTACATCTTTAATCTATATCGTAAAATACAAAATTACTAATTAATTAATGCTTTCTACAGTCATATGAGTGCAGAAAGTGAAATCAAATCAAATCAAATCAAATCAAAAATCTTTATTTGCTAAATAAGGTACAGATGTATGTTGGAATGTCATAAAAAGAAACCTCTTATTTTACCCTTTCGGCGTGCAAATACAGAACGGCGCAGAACAGATAGAACACTGTTTTTTTTTTACTATAACACTCTTTTTAATTATTAATTATTATTTGCTTCCCCTTAATACTCCCTAGTAGAGTCAAAGTATAATCCGATATAACTGTTATAAAATCAATGAAATCACAATGTAAGTTTCACAGTGATTATTTTATTATGTTCAGGTTCTCAAATTTCTAAAGTTAATGAAGGAACTATAAATATTTACAATGACTTACCTGATACAAACATGCATTTTCAGATAGCATCCTCTTTCCCTGGTAAGTTAAGGAGTACATCACAGCCAATGGAAACTCTTCCTCTTCAAATCTATCTATCACAGAGAATACAACCCACAGGTAACAGAAAGCCCTGGGATCGTCACATGGTTCCTGAAAATATGTGAATTAATTATTAATTAATTTAAGGTATTTGTATAATGCTTTAGGATTACAGTTACACGGGTAGTAGTTACTTGTAGTATTGGCAGGCTGCAAAAAAGTCGAAATTTACGATCGACCAAAAAATTTTACAGCTACAAAAAATTTGTAGGTGATATAAACCCTTGTACAATTGGATAGCTTCCATAGGAACAAATGTCCTAGGAAGCCAAATGCGGCCTGCTGATTACATGCTAAAGCAGGAAAACTAGGATTATGTCACAAATGAGTAAAAATAGTCATGAAATAATTTAATATGATATTTTGTGATTTATGATTCCAAGTTAATACAGTTGCAGGCAAGCAAAATCTTACAGATTATACTTGCTGAAAGACAGAAGTTTAATTGGGCTTGTACGTTTGTATTATTGTATAAACAACAATACAAGCTCAGAAAGAGTTAGTGAAAGGCTAGATATTGCACAAAATCTTTATACATTTGTATTGCTCATAATATATTAAGGAAACAAAGCAGATTTTAGATAAAGTACCTGAAATCCAAAGTGTGTAACAGGCAAGCATTCAACATTGACTTGGGATGTGAATTCCAGTTCAATGTTCAGTAGATTCCATATCTGAAACGCTCCAAAGTTGTAGCCAACAGCCAAACTAGCTAGCTGAGGTATATAGTGGACCACCGTCACTCTTATATGATCCCTTTTGGCCTTCATACGCACTGTGCCATCTGGGTTTCTGAAGATATATTGACCATCAACTAGAGACGTCTCATTAAGTAGCACTGCCAAGTGGTCACTATTATCTATGGCCAGATCTCTCTGAGTTTCAATTTTATGGACAGCTTTCAGTGGTAGGAATACGAGATTAGCGGCATTCATTTCATTGTGAATCTCATCTTCTTGACCTTGAGATATGTTTTTTAAAGCTGAAACCAAATTTGAAACCATTACAAGTATTGTACGCCATGGGCATAGCTTAGAGCTTTGTTAGAGGAGAAGACCAATAGCTGTGACTGACAAAGAAAGTTAGTAAGCTTAAAAATGTTCTTATCATAATTGCAAAGATGGTCGTAATGTTTGAAGAGTTTTTCTTTTTTTTGTCTAGCTCAGAGGAATGCAGGATCCTTTTAGCCCTCCATTGACCTGTGTATAATAACATACTTCAGTACTGCTGTGTTCTGGTCTGAAGCGTATGGTGTGGAAAATACTTATTTGAGGTATTCCAACTTAGTCTTCAAGGATAACATGACATCTGTGACCAAACGCAGGTAAGACTAATCTTATCTAGAGATTACAGACATGGTGTGCAGAGTTCATTTACTGCCAGATGGACTGCATGTTTGAAACTTTAATATTATAAAAAATTGCCATACAAATTGCCACAGGATACCTGGCAGATGTGAAACATCATATTTGTACAAGTAATATGCATTAAAGACAAAATTTTGAAAGGAACAAAATATATAATTATATATTTGGCAGGTGGTAGAACAAATGTAGTTCCACCGAGAAAGTACCACCGTCACATCTATTTCTAGCGTGAAGCAGTTCTTGCGTTTTGGTGGAAGGTCCTCTGTTCTTTATGAGGTTGCTTACAAATGTCTATGGGCGGTAGTAACCACTTACCATCAGGTGGGCTGCTTGTTTGTTTGCTACTTCATATTAATATAAAAAATACATATATATAACATGATGAAAATGAAAATAATGCCATCAACGAACATTACTCCGTACTAAGTCGAACTAACATTGCGGCCCGCTTAGTTTTGTTCGATACTTAATAGTTTCGATAATATATAACAGATTGGCATCAAAATAAATAAAGGCAAGCATCATCAACAACAATCAGTTTTCCCTGTGCCTATAGATTTTTCACATAAAAAATAAACAGCACCAAGTAAACTTACCATCAACTAAACAAGTTCTATTGAGATCAAACACTAACACCTCCCCTCGTCTCGTGCCAGCCATGACCAATCCATCAAAGCACATGAAAGGCCCACTCGGTACATCATCACACACAGCCAGCTCTGTCACAACTACATCAGTTTGAATGCAGTGGAGCAGTTGCGAACCGTTGATGTGGAACACACAGATCATGCCGGTCACATCGTCACAGTCCAAGCTTATGACCAGCTGTTGGGAGTTGGGTGTCAGTGGTGTTGGCAGCTCAACTACACTTGTCACTGATGTACGAGAACTGGAAATAAATTTAATATTTAGATAAATACACATTTATATATTTATATTTAGTCAGGTATAAATTACTTAATTATAAATTTTCTGCAATATTTTGTAATTGCATGTTTACCTATTTGTGAAGTAAACAAATAATAACGGTACATAAATATACAATGGTACTTCATGCCAATTTCCAAAAAAAATGAACTTTAATTTTTTTTTATTTTAGGAAACAGTGTCTAAATACATTAGATACAAATACACACAATCTTTCATTAAAGTTATGTACTTGCAGTTTTTAAAGATTTAAGCATCTTCAAATGTATTTATGTGTTTACCAATACCATATCCTTATAAATAGCAAGAATTTTTCCATACCAATAACATCCATCATGTCAAACAAGTAGTGAGGTAATACATAAAAAAGCATTATGTAATTTCTTGAAACTGATACTAAATCTATTGCTACCATTTTTGTTTACCTAGCTCACAGATTTATTGCACATAAACCCACATTTTATAGTATGATCTAATCACATTGTCGATATAGAAATTGGTGTCCGTTTAAAAAAATGTGTGGGTTTATGAGTCATGATTATGTGATCAAACCTCTTATTTTAAACAAGGCCGTTCTGGTTTTACATTCTTTAGATTTTATTAAGTACTGTCTCATATTCTCAAGCTGTAATGGTGCTAATTCGGGGGAATATTTTAAACTCAACAATTATTTAAGAGACGTATAATAGAACATCCAATTCAAAACATTCAGGAACAAGTTTCACAAAGAACCCTGCCTTAAAAATCTAATTTGAATTGACTTTGTGTTAGTCATACTAATTGACATAAAGTCAAGAGCCGTTTTGAGTCAAAAATAAATGATTAAGTAGTTCTACTATAAACACAAAATGTATTATACCTGAGGCCATTTCCAAAGACTCGGGCTGCGATCTTCAATCCACTTCTAAGGTCAACCACACAAAACTTCGGTCCAAGCGCCAACCAGCCATGTCTTGTATCACTCAGTATACCACCAAGGGGGGTCTTATCTGAAATTTTATATTATTAAATTACATGGAACAATGAGAAAAAATGGTACCTTATTTTTTAAGACTGAAATAGCAAATGAGTACGCAGTAGACTTGATGGTAAGTGGTTACTGCCGCCCATGGTCATATATACTTATAGTACAGGGGTTCTATCTATAGTCGATCACAGATGCGTTGCTACTCCCGACGACTAAGATGGTCGCCTTATATATAAGTAAGCCATATAATATATTAGCCGGCAGCCACACCCTTCCAACGAAACAAAAACCGCTTCACGCTAGAAATAGGTGTAGCGGTGGTCCCTCGAACCCGCCCGTGGAAGTACACTGGTAAAATAAAGCACCTTAAATGCGAGCACACTGAAGATTTAACTTGAATATAAACTGAGTAGATGACTTGGTCGGTATCAATGATATATAATTGCTTCGTATTTATAAACATGGTCGACGTAATTACCTGTAAATTCTTCCGTCGGTTGAAGGAAACTAAAAACAGCCGGCGACAGACTCGTCGTTTTAGTAATAGTAAACACGGCATCCTGTAGTTTTTGCATTTTATACGGAATTTATTTGCGTTAAAAGAGCAGAGTAACTCAAAACGTTTTATGACAGGTTAGGCGACATGTTTCACACGGTATCACAATCCTATGCAGTGATTTTAATATATCACGCACTAAATATTTTTAACTTGTTACACTAAAGTCTAGAACATAAACGTAAAACACTTCTTCCATTTGAAACAATAAATTTGCGGTATACGGTTTTCAGCGCAAAATTATTCGTTTACCTATTGACAGCTGTCTGTTACCTTTTCAAAATTTCACACACTACCGGTAAGAACGGGCAAAAATTTATATCATCGTAAGTCCAATGTGCCCCGAATAGTTTATTTATATTTATTATATTTTCTAATAAAAAATGCACATAATATATGCTGCTTTATTGATGTCAAATATGTTTATTTTTTTCTATTTTTCAAATGAGACTTATAATTTTATTGTTATTATAAATCGGAGTATCAAGAGAATTGACTAGATGTCACTAGTATTAATTAGTATAGTAAGCCTTCAAACGATCTTATACAGGGTCTCAAAATTAACGCATGATTTGAATTAAATAGAAATCACAGGTTTTAGTCTTTCCATTGATTTTTTTATCATAAACTTCATAGGATATGGTTATTTATAGAATAACAAATAAGAATAATTTGAAATAACCCCATAAAAAGAATTAGTGTTATTAAATTCCATGATCTAGTGGACCAATTTTGATCATCGAAACGAGAGAGTACACGACCTGGAAATGTTTCAATTGTTTCATTTTTCAAATTATTTCTTTTTAGTTGAAAAATGACAGTTGGCGAAGTTTTCCAACTGTTAAGAACTCTATTCCTACCATATTTTGTATGCAATTTACAAACTGCGGTCGCTAAGCTCCATTATTTTTTTAATATTGTTCTATTGTTAAATTTGTTCTATAGTGCAAAGCTCCATTTTTACTATCCCTAAACTGTCGAAATGTTGTTTTTTCTGGTTGCCAACACTTTACTGCATAAGTGGCGACAAATTCAAATGGGATGTCCTATATAAAATTTTAAATTGAGGAGGTTGCAGACGTTGATTCTGTAAACTATTACTTTTACTCTTCTAGTTTTAGTTCTTTAAACGATTACCCACATAATTACTATAGTTTCTACTATTATATCATTTTGCGCCATTAAATATTGTATTTTAAAGACGTTCACACTATTCAATTTGATTGATAGGTTAGATTGACAATAGAATTACCATTTAATTTTGTCAATGATTAATAACTTAGCGCTGTGTTGGTTCAAATATTAAGATCAATAGACTTTTATCTGAACAAAAAGTTGCCTAATATGAATAAATAAAACTAAACTTAATTTACGTTTATGTGACATGCACCAGCTAAAGAGAAAAAGATGTGCCTGATTTTATTTTGACTGTTGACAAGTTCGCAAGACAAGTGCGCAAGTTGCATGCATTAAAATTGTGATAAAGCATGTAATTTATTATGCGTATACATTTATATTTTACTCGCTCAGAGATTGTTTAGGCCTTAAATAAGTTTCCTAACATAATGTAAGGATAAAAATTACTTTAATAATAATATAGTGATTTAAAAATCAACGGTGGGTATGTGTTAGTTAAATAAAATACTGGTGCATTAATGAATTACTATGTTCTTTATAAAATACATATTTATTGTATATAAAAATTACTTAAATAAAATACATATATTATCAAGATAATTATATTTTTATGTGATATTTACGAGCTAAATAACGAAATCATTAACCTATGACAAATATGTATGTACGTATCATACAAACTTTGACGTTTTACAGACACTTAAGTCTTATCTTTATTTCCTAAAATGATAACACATAAGAAATAATTAATATAATATCTTTAGAGTTGAAGATGTAACGAACGATGAGAAGGTTCTTTTCATTAAAAATAATCATGTCTTTAAAAAATTGTAAAAATATTAAATTACTTAAACGTGTGTGGCGTAAGTAGGTACTTTTAATTTTAAATTTTCTTTCCAATCAGTACTTGGTTGATATGACATAATTTTGTTTATAATTATAAGAATTATAAACAAAATTATTATAATTTAATAACAACTTTCCAATAATTAAAATACCAATTAAATTTGTAATTCATATCGTAAATTGTCTACTACCATAGTACAATAAGAATTTACATATCAATATTCTAGAAAGACTTTATAATATTAGTCTATAAGACTAAAAGGTACATTTAGGGAATTCATATTTGTTAATTATATTTTGAGCATGTACAATCACATTTTTTTGTTTCGATCAACAGGGGTCACTGTGACATTGACGACATTTTTGCTTGCTTCGTTGGCGTGTGGACTAATTTTAATTTGTCCTTGAACAATATTTAACATTGAAGTGTATGGACTTTCCAGAGCCTGATTATTACTTGGAGGATTCTCAACTTTCTTGTTAGCGTAATCGTTACGATTATTAACACTTTCGTAAATTGAATTTTTCATGGATACATATGGTTGTGCATTTCTGTAGTGCTGATTCACCGGGTTGACCCCATTTTCATTTACAATTGCCACATTTGGTACATCTCTGGTTCTTAGTGGCTCAATTTCAGTTGGACCTTCTATATTAGTGTTAGAACTTTCTAATGAGCTTCGAGTGACATGAAGACTGTTGGACCTTGAAGATTTACCAATCGAATGAAGTGTAGAATTGCTTCCCTTTATACTTTCTAGCTCTTTAGAGTAGACTTCTTCGCTTCTTTGAAATCTTTGCGCATGTGGTGATAATGGTGACTTATTCAACGGAATAGATGGTATACTTAAAGACCTACTCGGAGAGTTATTAGAAAACCTATCTACCGATGTAACTTGCTTGTTTTCCGCCCTGTATGGCGTAGTTGTACCTGCCTCTATAGAACCATATGCACTATCTTTAGCTGAACTGTACGAAGATCCTTCTTCTTTTACACCGTATCTTCTGACGACGTTTGCGGGAGCGACGGGCTCAATATTTTGAACATCATATGATAAAGGATTCTTGTCTGTTGTTTGATGTTTTACCCCTTCAATTATTTCTCCAGTTCTAGGGTTGATGTGCTTTTCAGTATCGTATCGGAGTGTTACTCTGTGACTTTCATCAATAGGATGTGGACGCGACCTGTCTTCTAATTCAGCATCGCTGTCGTCGTAAATACTTGGTTCATAGTTACTTTCTTCCTAAAATGGACCAAATAAAAAAATAATAAACACAATTACGTTGCAAACGTCGACTTATTAATATGTTAGAAGCAATTTAGGAATTTGGTTAGAATGTAGCAATTTTTACATTTTCAATTATTAATTCTTATAATTTTCAATTAATAATAATTCTACCTCCTCATCCACTTCTTCAATGACACTGTTTTGGATCCATTCTCGGATTCTTTGTTTCTTTGCTTGCCGATCCACTGTCGTTTCAATTCCGTTGTCCCGAAAATGTTTTAGCAAAATATTTTTCTCATTAGGATCGCTATGAAAGCTGTACATTGAAGGACAAAGTTCGTCAATGTCTCCGCCAGCTGAAAAATACGTATGACATGAGTTTATTTTGTTTATATTATTTATTTAATCAAAGTTTATGAGTATCACGTCACATTTGAAACTCCTTAGAAATTTCAAGGGTATTGTTAAGTTCGATATTTCTTGTTATTTTATTTACTAGTAAAATTATCTTTTCGTCATAGTATCATTAAAACTTTCTTAACTCCTTTCAGAATTAAAACCGATTGAAAGCAAATATACTTGCATTTGAAAATAAGTTTCAGTATCACGCTAATATGTATGATATGTTCTGAGACAAAGAATTTAAACAGTTATTAATCTTACCGACTCTATCTGTATAACCTTTCGCCATCCACCGATCATCCAGGAAGCGACTTAAATCATTAAAGTTGGTAGCTCTTTTTTCTATTCTCGGTTCAACAAACTTTTTGAACATCTTTTGTGCTCGAGACGATACCATCTTCCATAACTTCGGTTGCTTTTTAAGAGGATTTGCACTGTTGTACCAGTTAAAGAAACTGAAATTCAAAGATAACGTTGTATTATCCAATTACCTTACATATAACATAAATGTGTATTTCTCGACCAGCATACGCAAGAGCGTTGGACTATAATTAATTCTGTAAGCAAACAACTTGTTATAGATTAACAGTTTCCGCTCCATATATCAAAATGTTGTTCCCATTAATCATAAACTTACATACATACACGAAGACATACACTGACCTGCGTAGAGTTTTAAAAACTAAAAGAATATGCAAGTAATTATGACGACGGGTTTAAAATCTTCAACTATACCTTAAATATCTAGGATCATCAAATGCCGCTTTTTGCCAGGGTAAACACCCGGTCAAGCATATAAATATAACTATACCGAACTGCCAAATATCGTGGCTAATTAGGGCTCTGGAACAAAAAATAAACAAGCATGAATTATAGTTTCAGGTGTTCACATTTAAATATTTCATACAATTTACGATGCAGTAAACATCTACGTGAATTGATTGATTTATTTCTGTATCTTAATAAACTAAATATTTTGCTAGTGTAAAATATAAGTTTTATATTACTTATAACTACTATCCATGGATAATTTTAACACCTCAGGCGGTGAATACGGTAACCATTCGTTTCTTCTTCTCACAACTGACTGCACTTTTCTTGTTTCTCCAAAATCGCAAAGCTTTATCCTCGAAAAGTCAGATTTAAATATAAGAATGTTATCTAGCTTTACATCTCGATGAACCAGTTCTCTCTGATGTAGGTGTTCCAGAGCAGCTGCTAATTGTTTTGCTACTCGTTTTGTATGAATTTCTCCGATACCAGTATCGAGCATGTTGGAGGTTAGATCACCTGGAAATATATAACTATAATCAAATCCGAGAAATATAGAATCTTTAATAAATTTACAGTCTAGCTTTGAATCAGCTCGTTAACCAGAGGACAAAGAAAAGTGTGACATCAAATTAAGTGAGATATAAATGAGGACAGACACTGAAAATGCGCTAGGTATAATACTCATTCAAAGTGGAGTTTGGCCAACATCCAACACGACGTTTGTATGAACACGATGTGTCGGGTTACCAGAACAACAGTTTTCATTGTTGTAGTGACTTTTATTATACAAACATGAAAATTTACCCGGAATGGACACACAACTTACCAAGGGGAGCATACTCCTGACAGAAAACGTAAAAGCCAGCAGTCTCGAAAGCAACATCAAAAGTTGTAACTATATTTCTATGAGCACTTAAATGTAGACCATAGTGGAATTCTCTATAAAAATCTCTTATGGAAACGTAGGGCTTTGGCAAAGCTTTCAAAACGATTTCCGTATCTGAAGCTCTATGTTCTACGAGAAGTATTTTTCCAAACCATCCTTCGCCGACAATTTGCAATATATCAAACTCTTCAACCAAGCACACCTGAAAAAAATAAAATTTGGACAAGAAACTTTGCAAACAATTGTTTTCTTGGTTGTTTGATAAATATTTTATTGGAATTGATGTGTTTTCATAATTATGATCTATTGCACGGCTATTCGTTGGTTATTTATTATATATACAAAAATAATTACTGTGTGTATTTCATCTTATTTTTATTTATTCTAACAGCATGCCTCTTAACATATTGAGTGACTGTAGCTATTCCTTCTAGCTCTGTATTTGTAACTTTATGTCATAAACTAAATGGAATTAATGAGTATCTACATATATACGGTGAGTACCTTTGATATTCGGACAGTATGAGGTTTCTGATTTATTTTGCCATATCTTTATTTTTAACAAATGAAACCAAAAGTTATTCGAATATTATAATAACATATTTGTCTGGATAACAGTAGCATACATTTTAAATACCTAGTTGAAAACAGCCTTCGAATACTGTGGTATAAATGAAAAACATTCAAGTTTCGACTTTACTTTAATATCCTGACACAATGTAGTGCTTTGGTTCTATGTATTAGCCGAGGTAGAAAACAATGTTTTTTTGCAAATAGGGGTATGCGTATAATTCGGACCATATGTCGCCCAATACGTTAGTATTGGACGACAATGGACGAGTGACGAGAAAGAAACCGTATGTCAATAAGAAGAATCGAAAGATTATGTTTAGAAGGAGAAAACAAGGTGATCCATATTTTTTCTTCTGTCAAGACTAAACAACTACTTATCAATGCCCTTGTCTTGCTTATTATTGATTATGCAGATGTATGTTACCCAAATCTGACCCAAGCACTTCGCAATAAACTAGAACGCTAGATACTGTCCGAATATTAAAGTTACTCACTGTATATAAAAGGCAATTCCAACTCACTGACGTATATGTATATCAACGCACAGTCGAAACTACTGTACCTAGAACCTTGAAATTTGGTACAGGGGTTTCCTTTATGGTGTAAGTGAGCGACAAGAAAGGCTTTTTAGAAATTCTACCACTAAGAGGGTTAAATAGGGGTTAACAGCTTGTGTACATAGCAATCTAAGATTTATTAATGTAACAAAATTTAAACCTTGAAACTGTTGACACGGTAGTTGTGTAGCTAATTACTGTGTTGAGAGTTTTTTTACATTTCTTTATGTTTTTCCAGTTGGATGTTTTCGATGCTAATAAAATGAAAAGATAGATTATGTAAGAGATAACTCACCTTTTCTAGCTCAAATTCTCGTATCTTGTGTATTGAGCCAGTTAAGGCTCGCCGTGCCCCGCTGTTCATCTTTGCGTTTGTTTGTAATTCATTCTTTTCAGCGCTGAAAATGAGGCGTAATTTTATTTTTTTCTAGATAGAGATTCCTTAGCATTAAAGTGCATTAGCTTCGATTTTTGTTTGTATGTTTATTCTAATGGCAAAATCAAACGTCGTTCTCATTTCGCAAGAAATCGTTGAGTGAATGATCTTGGATGATTGCCAGGGTTTGGTGTCTACTCCAGATCCAGACAGCTGTACTGACGTCATACGGTGACGTCACAAATCGTTTCGCCCTTTAAATTCGTTAATCTATCTCCAATTTGACTTAATGTTTATTGGCAGATGGTCATCTACATTAATTTTATCAATTACCTTCCGAGAGAAATATTTTCGTACAATTACCAATACACACAAATATTATACAATAAAATTACAGGTAGATTAATTAAACATTAAGGTAATGCATTTGGGAATTTATAAATCATTTCTAATATCCTTAGTAAGGTTACTTAATAACTTTCAAATCCTTTATGTAAGAAGATTCTTTAATAATATGAAACCAAAACTACATATTTCTTGTTGAGCTACATTAAAATGAAATGTAGCAAAAGGGTTCAGTTGTTATTTCTCGAGATCACTAAGTCGAAAGTCGAAAAGTTAAAAGACTTATCAAATAATGTTGGAAATCTGTGTCACAATAGAGTCATTTCTCCCGGAGAGTAAGTTAAAAGCAACTGTAATCAGAGTACATGAATTATAATACATACTTGGAATAGTTATTTTATTAAAAAATAAAAAAAACTATTAAAAACTCGAACGCAAAATGAAAATAAATTTAGTACATTTTTTTTGTAAATACAAAAAAAATATATATAATGATTCGTTATACTTATTGCTCCTAAATTATTGTAGTCTTTGTTATTATAAAAAATGATTTAAAATTTCATACAAAATCAAAGGGCTTCATTTACTTGTTATATTAACCTTTCCAGGTAATTTCATAAAATTTTTGCACATTCATTGATTATAATTACTAGTATGACCTTAACTTAAATATCGCAAAGATATTTGAATTTCTTCTTTCGTCTAATAAATATTTTGGATCATAGGTAGGTATGGTGCTATCTTTTTACTGTGAGAACTCATATCTTTCATCACTTTAAACCAAATATTAAATGAGATAATAAATGAATTGGAAGATCATTTAGATTTCAATTAATTTCCAAAAATGTTTTACTGTTTCCAGTTGAATTCCAATCGAACAAGAGCTACATTTATTCCTGTCGCTTTATTGCATAGAACAAAATGAATAGAAATATACGTAAATGGGGTTTCAATTTATACCTTAGGTTTGGGGATCTGATTGAAGATTCTTAATTAGACTATCCTCCTACTGGAATGCCGCTTAGGGATAGTTTAATTTTCAATGTATATACAGAATTTTATGAGCGAATTCAATAAGGTTTAACTTTTAGATTAGACGTAGCAAATTTCCTAAACATTAACAGTTTTAAAAATTGAAACCGAACAGAAGAAATTGTTGACTGCTGCATTCTTTACCATTTTGCGACATTAAAGACTAATACAAACACATACGGACTAATTTTCTACTGACGTAGTCACTGCATGTCTCCCAAGTTGATGCAGTTTAGTACATCAACTAAATCAATCACATGGTCCTCACACCTCTATCCTTATTTATGGACGGAGTAGTATTTACTTAACGTTCAAAGTGTTTAATTTAAGTTATAATTACCGCAAAAAATTGCAACTTTATTAAAATTACCAGCTACAATAAAAAGGTAGAAGCAGATGCCTAAATCCAAATACAGTTCACAGCACACTTGGACCACATCCAGACACTATTTATCATATTGACGTCACATTTCTTTGACGGGGTCTATTGTTCACTGCACACTTAAAAAGTTATACTCATATGGAACTTCTTATCCCGTAGTTATTTAGCCTCCCGGAGATATTTCTAGGCTAGCGGTGCGCGTCCAGATACCGGCGCTTGTCCCGACTGGCGGCGCATACGCAGCGACTCCCGGGAGGTTATTTTTGTGCTACTGTACATATAAAAATCATTTTGTAACGGAAATGTTACGATCAACGACCCATTCGGTGAAAGATTTTATTCTATTGGAAAAATGGTCAACGTATGCTACGTGACAGTGAACTTAACTATTTTTAAAAGCTTTTATTTAACTAACAATGTTTGTATGTATGTTTGGGTCAAATCTTGCAACCTGAATTTAATTCACTTCTTAGTGTCCGATTGAGCTGAAATTTGGAACACACCTTTAGTTCTGATGACAACGCGATTATATGTCATCAATATTGTTGTAATTTCAAAATGTCCGCCGCAACAAAATGGCGGAATACATACATTTGTCTAACCCACACAATATGGGTATCTAGTGAAAGAGCTTAATTTGTACAATTCAATACAGTATAAAAGAAGGCTTGTTTTTAAACATACTTTTATTATTAATTTATTATTATAAAATGATAATACAGCATTAAAACAGATGTCTACTGGGGCCTATTATATATATTTTAAATACGCTTGGTGCGTTAAAAATTCCAAATCGTATGTAAAGATAGAATGAAGCTAATTATATAAAAAAACTGCGAATACTCACTTTTTGCCGACAACCTTAAGATCTATAGGACAATAAATAAAGTGAGTGATGGTCAACTCATTCAAAACGATCTGGGATCAACAAGTGGCGTCACGATAACGGCATGGATTAGAATTCCAAAAAATGGTTCCATATATACCAGAAAACGCCAAGTCCACGATACTATTTATCACTTAAATGGCGATTATCTAGAGGAGGTTAAAGAGATACGTGATCTTGGAGTGACTTTAGACACCAAACTAAAATTCATATCACACATAGATGCCGTTGATAATAAATCTGCAAAAATGCTAGGCTTTGTTAAGAGGAACACCAAAGGATTTCTATCCCCTCGAACTAAGATTATCCTCTACAACTCACTGGTACGAACTCACCTTCATCTCATCGAGAGTATACAACGTTCTTTTACAAGGCATATGGCTTATTATTCCTCGGGAATGTCTTACAAGAGCTACCTACGATCTACGGCGAAACGTCTTTAAACTAGGCTCACTAAGCAACCGCCGCGAGGTTACCGACATTATATTCCTAAAAAAGCTTTTATCAGGTACTCTAGACGCCAGCAACCTGCTTAGTCAACCCCTTCCAAAAGAAATCAGTAGCAATCCATGTGCTTAATAATATAATAGCATAGTCGTTTAAAATTCGGCTTCTAAATATCTCTGATTTTTAAATTAGAAATTGATTATCAATTAGTTTAACGGTTGAGAAAATATTTGGTTTCACATGTCTGAGACTTCTTCAAAAAATAACATATGTTTACAATGGTACCTATATGAAATCTATCAGTGTGTTTCACTATGACCTAACTCCCATCCACTTTCTCAAAATGGGTTTTACGATACATATTTATATGGTCACCTATTGAAATTGTTAAGCGTTTTACATAAGCATTGCGATCGTTTATGTGCGTATCTGTTTATACGTATGCCAATGAAAATGAAGGTTTGTCATGTACATCAATACTAAAATTAGCGTTGATAAAAATAGCTACTTCGTCTTAATACTAATCCTTCATGCTGTCAATAAAACAATTGTAATACCTATTCGATCCGCCCTAATTTATTTTTATCTGCTACGAGTTCCTAGACCTTCCTCTGGCTTACTGCCAAATCTACTTCAAATAATAACTGAGATGCTAAATCATAATTATTTTTATTGATATGTAACTCATTTTTTTCTTGTGGCTTATTTACTATGCTATTACTTATAAATTGTCACCCACTCTTTTATATGAAGTTAATAAATAAAAATATTTTGCGGAAAGATATTTATTCGAAAATTTTATTTATTTACTTTAAATAAGACTATCATGATTAATTAATTTACTTTTTTAAAGTCAATGTAATATATTTTACTACAAGGTATTGTTTCCATTGTTTTTAGGATAAAATGCACATAGTTAAAACTGAATCCTATCTATTACTATAGCTTCGTTGTCTATCCAATTATCGGAGAACCCTTCTCTGTCTAATAAAGTTTAATTAATAGATGATTTTAAGCTGATATTATCGCGGAATTTATTACGGGTATTAAATACTCGCCCTGGCGGTACATTTAGTCATACAGTTCACCGGAAACCTACTCACACGGATAGATACCTACACGGCACTTTACACTATCATCCTTACCACCTAGCTTCGGTTGTGAGGTCACTTACGAATCCTGCACACATATTATGTGATGATGAACATCTGGCACAGGAATTGCAACACATAAGTGAGGTCCTGCGCCGCAATGGCCATACACCTAGGACCAGACAAAAGGAAGGAAAACATATCACTACCAGTAGAGTTGAACGAAATTGCGCATATTTCCCGTATTTAAAAGGTGTAACTAATAGGACAAGAAGAATCTTGGATAGGAGGTATAATACTTATAAAATGTATATTTACGCGTTTCAAGAAACTCGCGGGTCTACCCTCGTACATCAAAAGACACCATACCATACCAATGTCCCGGAGTTTATAAAGTTGACTGTAGCTGTGGCAGCTGTTACATTGGACAGACAAAAAGAGCCATATCACAACGTATTAAGGAACACATCAGCGCAGTCCAAAAAAATTACCCGAAGAAATCTGCGGTAGCTGAACACATCCTTAATTACGGTTCTAAACACTGGATCGAACAGTATAAACCTCAGGTGATCTCCGCGGAACGTCATTACTTTCCACGTTTGAGAAGCAATAGAGATCAAAAAACATCTCAAGAATTTTAACAGACAAGATGGTTTTAAATTAGCGCAAACGTGGAATCTGAAATTTATGTAAATCACAAATAATGCAAATTTCGGTGCTTAGGGATACCGTTAGTGTTATGGAACCTAAAAAAGAAAAACGTACTAGACGTAGGGTAGATAGGTTAATATACCACTAATGCTTGTCAACGGTTTCTGCCCGCCACCGCAATTTCACCGTGACCACGATCCATGTAACTGGGTCGAAATATCGGCAAAAAGAAATTCAAAAACCGTATATCGTGAGTACCTACCCGTAACATATTAAAATTTAATTAATAGACATTTGAATTTTTAAGAAATTTTATAACTGCGCCGTTATATACATATACTATTTTTTTTTTTAAACCTAATCCTTTTTATCTTTTTAGAGACAAATAGAGTTTCAAACATGTTTTGTATTTGTTTCAATAATACAATCCTATGATTAAATCGTTTCTTTTAAATGTTCCCGTTTTAAACAGTGACAAAAAGAGTTAACACTGTGTCGAAGAACGGGTATATCTGGAAAATTAAGCTCAATAGATAATTTATAAAATACATGTGTTATCAGTATACTCTTTATCCTCGTTCGCCATATTTTCAGTCAAAATCAGTTTAAATCTAAGTAAATTTCTGTGAATCTTAGAATAACATATGTATTTTTTTTTTTCATAATAGATATAATTTTATTTATTTACGAAAGTAGCAAAATAAAGAACATGAAGATTACGTAGAAACGGAGTAGATGCTAAACACCGCTCATTCCATAGACAAAGTCTCAATGACAGTTTTTGACGTTGACATTCGTGACAGTTTATGGCGCCATGAAGACAGTTTCTGACGGGATGGTCGTGATGTTTTTGTTGTGACGTACAATTGTTTGTGTTTTGGTTTTGCATTTATTTTCCAATTTAGTTATTTTTAAAGAATATACAAGAAATCATCGATTACTGCGGTCCCATACATGTGTTGTAAGTTTTTAAAGTTATTCAAGCTGACCAAAATTTAGGTTATTTTATACATAATCTAAAATACACTTGGCAATGTTTTCTATTGCAATAATAACTATTCACACCGATGTTTAGTAAAGCATGTCAAATTTGCATATGAAAAGGGTTATATTATTGAACAAGGGTTATATATATATCAATTTACTTAAGTCATGTTTAACATTTCAAAAATAAGTTATGAATGCTGTAAGTACAATCAGTAAATAGTTATGTATATAAATATATCACAATTTATAACTTCATTTATAGTTCCATTAAGTATAATTTTCAAAAACCCTCTTGAATTTACACTACCTGTTGAAGAAGCCTGTTATAGTATTTTTTACTAATTTAACCCAGTAGTGGAATTTCATAGGTTAAATAAAGGGACAAAATTAAATATAGTACACATGCCATAATTAAATAGTTGTTTTGAAGGTACATTTATAAATTTATCGAATCATAAATTATTGTGTTTGATACTTTGTGGGCCACAACTTTTTAAAGAGTACATTGTAATAAAAAAAAAAAAAATATATATATATATATATATACAGCAGAACTTAGAACCTACTTTTTTGAGATC
>DWNE01001616.1:0-21356 GCA_018249875.1 Cecropterus toxeus | reverse complement strand
CGGAAATATCGTGAACTGTGACGCAGTTTTATAGCCGAATGGAGCCAAGAGACCGCAACACCGTGGAGTGGTTATTTTTCATGCTAAGATATTGTTACTCCTGCCAAGATTCGACCATTTGAATAATAAGTCAATAAAGATCGTTATTGAACCCATGGTGCGGTTTCACTAGAATTTATTGGGATCGAAAAGTTTTTTATGCTTAAAAGTTTATGTAGCATTGTGTTAACATTATAAAACATGGCATCTGAAAATTCAGTGCATTGTACAACCACGTAATCGACTGGCTCTCGTTATTTTTTGATTAATCTTTACAGTCAAGAAATAACTCTCATAAAATATTTATGTGCGTTGATCCACTTTATTTCTTTACGTAAATATTTCTTTAGTTATCTATTAATTGAAGAACATTTACCTACTTGGTATAGCATTTAGTTCAATGTACGCCATCTGAATCACGTATCCTGTTTGCTTTCCATATGGTTTGCTTTTCATCAACCTATAAAGCATAAACATGTGTAAACATATTACAAACGAGCAACAGAAAATGTTTGATAAAATATACACAAAATATAAGTTTATTCAATTTGTGCAACAAACTTACTTGAATATCTTTAACAACTACAAAAACTTTTGCGCATAGGATTGCCCATTGGCAAGCAAGCCGGAATCATTATGAAACTCGACGAAACGAATTGAAGCAATAACTTGGTGAATGCGAGTAAATTTTTAGTTCCAGCAAGTTTCCATTGGGATCGATAAAAGAACTATTCAAAGAAAAGTACTCGATGTCCATTCAGTGAAGTCAGTCGAGATAGACTGAACGGCTTGTTACACTTGCATCAAAGTAGATATTTCATTTTATAAATGCTTCTTTTTTAAATTAACTATAACTTTGAACTATATCATACCTTATCATCATCATGATGTAATATACCATCATATTTATTATATTACTGGTCACTGTAGTCATAAACATATTCTTTATATTTATTAGAAAACTAATTCGAAAGATCTTGAATATGTAATGTTTTCCATTCCAATAAAATTATGTTTACAATATATTACTGTCATACGGCAGGTATTATTATGGTGATCTCCTACAGTGATCATATACATACATAGGTGATTAGTAATAGGAAATACTCTCTTTGTGGCTATTGGTTGACCTAACTGAGGTATTGAATCTTACACATACGGTTCGTCTATTAAAATGGTTGTTCAAGTTATACAAAGGTATCGACGCTGGAAATCGATCTTGCTGTACCTCGAAAAAATGCGTTTTTGAGTTATACACATCATTTGAATCAGAAAAAAATACCGCATCGAATGGTGTAACTTTTATTTTTCTATGGCAATTTTTTATATAGATACGACGTTAAATTTTTAGGAAATACTTTGCAATAAATACCAGGAAATGCTGTAAATCGACAAAAATCCGCTGCTTTCTAAATTAAAATAGATACGACAAAATTGCTGCCGAAGTTTTGAAAATTGTAACACATACCTCGGCTGAGTTTTACAACTGGCATTGAGTTACGCTCTTCATAGCGCTTACATTTTATACTTTTATTTAGATACAGCAACATCGCCGCGTGGAGTTTGTATGCTTTCTTAAGATATTACCAATTTGCCACTAATAATTTACATACTGTTGAAATTGAATTCTGTTCAGATTTTAAACGGTTTAATATTATAAATTCAAATATACACTATTCATTTCGTCCCTCTTCGCGACCGCTCGTAGATGCAATGTAGAAGATTTGTTCGTCATTGAGGGCTCGAACGTCAAAGAGGGAAAATTATTATGCAGTGTATTTGGTAAAATATTTCGGAATTGAAATTAATAATGAGTGTTGTTAAAAATATAGTTAATCAAATTTCTAATAACCCGACTGCGTTAGAAGGAGGGTAATGTTTTTGGAGCGTATGTATGTATGAATGTTTGTATGATTGTTTGTATGTATGTCCATGTCGTTGGCACGCACTACAGCCCAAACGGCATGACGGATTGTGATGTATGTCATATCATTAGAATCGTCTCAGTTTGGAAAGTGACATAGGTTATATAATTTTTGTAAATGGCGCCTGGAAATGACCGTAGTTACTTGACCGCAGTTAGTTCAACACATAAAAATGCTGGGTCCCATAGAAAGTTTCAATCACTATTTTATATCCAAAGAAACTAAATTTCCAAAAAAAATAGAATTAAACAAGACGTAAAACGTAGAATTAAACAGTGTAGCTACTGTTTAATTCTACGAACAACTATATTATGCTACAAATTTCCAATAGAAGATTAAATAAACGATTGCTTTTTATCATTAAATTCATTAAGTGGAATACGACCATAAGCAAATCAAGATTAGTTTTGGTCGTTAAAAGTAATCAAATGCAGCATAGCGAATCAGCCTAAATGTAGCAATGTACTCATGTTTTGAGTACATTGCTACTTATCACTATATTAATCAAATACTTATTTTAGCAATAAGATCCATTACCTTTGAAAATGCTAAATGGGTACTAACGATATACGGTTTTTGAATTTATTTTTGACTATGTTTTCGGTTTCGCCTTGACCACGATCCATCTATGTAACTAGGTCAAAATATCGCCAAAGGAAATTAAAAAGCCGCATATCGTGAGTACCCGTAGCATATCAAAATTAGCTTAAAATCATTCAAGATAATTACCACCCAAAGTAAGTGATAAAAATCAGGCGCATATCTTAGGGCGAATATTTATTTTCATTTCGTGCATATGCTAGGTCGTTGAAATAATTAAAATCCAATGTTGTTATATTACAGGTGGTCTGTAATTAGTGAACAAACGGGATTTGGGGGATGTCGTGGTTCATTCCGCACAATAAAAAAAATCCTAGAACTAATATTTTAAAATATATAATTTCTTTAAGTAGGTATAGATATCATTTAGTAACAATGAGACTCGTGTGTATTTTTTCTTGACATTTACCTTCTATAGCAAGACAAGTACAAGACTATAGGTCTATTTAATATGAATTTAATTTCATTATTTGGCGATCTGTGCAATACCAAGCAGATGTCGGCATTTATGGTCGCATACCGCCGTAAACTCCGTAAGATACGATGAGCGCTAATGTTCAATGGGAATGAGCCAGAAAAGGGCATCGCGCTTGGAGAACTCAAGTTTCATCAAAGTCAGAACACAGTGGCACACACACTACCACATACAAGTGTATAATTAATTGCATGTTAGGCACTGTTCTAGGTGTTCCATAATCTATTCAAATTATTTTTAACACAAATATATAGTTGAGCAGAGGAAACTAGGGAGGTAGGTATCGATGTATAAATAATATTATATAATAAATAAAATATAATATTCTAATTTCGCAACAACATTTATTTTGTATGTACACTCAATATCCGTTGTATAATGTACAAATAATAAATGCACAACTTCAGCATTGTAAAGTCCTACAAAATTTTGTAGGCACGCGTTATCTGTAGGTATTACAAAACTTATTCAAATTTAAGTTCGTTTTTACAATATTATTAATATTAGGTTTGGTCCCATATTACATTTTAAGCTTCGTAAAATAAAAAATAAAGGAGCAGTAGGTATATGAAATTCTTAAATGTTAGGTAAGATGAAATTTTTTCAAGAACAATTTTGAGTAAGATGAAAGAACAAAACATAAACAATTATTTTAAAGAAATAGAGGACAGATAAGAAGAAAAGTGTGGGCATTTGCTCACGTAGAATTTAGAACAAAATGGAAGCCGTTGACAATTAATAGTAAAAATTGTTACAACACTAATGAATACTATGGTGGTCTATAACACTGAACACATTCAAATATATCATCTAAAGATGATAAGGTGAGATGTTAAGTAAAAAATCTAACATTTTAAGAGGATCAAAATGTTCATTATCGATATGGATACACGATATGCTTGTCTTTTGTTGCTTTGGTAGGTTTATTAAGTACTGTAACATCACGTCAAAATTTACATAAACATATAACTAGACGTAATAGGGCTTTTAAAAAAAACTGTTGTTGTACATTTGGAGAGTTGCATACAGCTTTGATTTTACCAATTGTTAAATATAGCAAGCATGTACCAAATTCAATTAAAGAGACATTGATAATATTCGCTGTACAAACGATTAAACAATATTATTAAACGTAGTTTTCAAAATCAAAATCTCTTCAAAAGATATTCGGTTTCATTACGTTTTCAATATACAAAAAAATATGAATCAACTTTTGATTGCATGCAACTTTAAATAACGTGATTATTTTATTTAAGATACATGGATTATCCAGGTTGTGCAATAAAAATCTGTACAAATATAAACGATCGCGCGATGGTGTCTAACGTAGTTGTTAATTTATTATACATAACTTCAAGACTAGAATAGATATGTAGTGAACATTATAATTATGTACAAGAAACATCATCTACTCATTATACAAAATAGGTTCCAATATAGTCGACAAAAACGACGTACCTATCCAATAAATTGTAGTCGCGCGAGATTAACTTTCTCGCAATTGCGCCGTTATGGCGGATCTGTTCTCGTTCTTAAAGATTAACATCTGATTTAAGTTGTTCTATGCAGAGTGAAAAGTAAAAATGTTAATTTCCAATTGTGCCGAGCAAATAGTAATCTTACATTAATCTTTCTGTCCCTTACCAAAGTTTACAGTTTTCATTTTATACTTTCCCATTTAAATGCTACGGTTCAACCCTTTTTAAAATACCTTAATTGATTAAGTAACGAATTATACAAAGATGAGTGAATGAGGGAATGGCACAGTGTTGCTCCTACCGACGTACAATTCCATTTAAACAACTTATTTAACAACAATGCAACATACGTACCTACACTGATTACAACAGATCTTTCAATCGTCAGTTTTAGTAAGCCGATTGAAAACTGCAATTCAAAACAAGTGGAAGATACTATTTACTTATGAATATACATAATATTATTTTCTTATTACACCTCTAAAGAAAGTATTATACAAACATCACCTATCATTAAATATATACAGCAGGTAAGTTATTAACTACACGTATTAATTTTTCATTTTATAATATCACATAAGTATTCTTTCTAAGTTCGACGTCTTACTAAAATTAATAATAGTCGTTCCCTGCGAGGACATGTGTGAACGTACAATAAAAATAATACCGCAAATATTGGACGACGAGTGCACAAGTATCCAGCTCGATTACCCCACAAGTCACAACACATGAAACAGTCGGTTATGGTAGTGACACATCTGGATGTGGTTAAGTTTTCATCTGATGGCATGGATGGGCCTGTAGGGCGGCGGGGGTGTTTTGGGCACCTGCGTGTGTGAATGTGGGAGGTGTACAGGTGCAAGTGTAGTGCGGGGAGCGTCTTCCAGTTGGCCGGGGATGGCGCTCTCGGGCAGGTCGTGGCGCGCACTGCTGGTGTTGGCCAGTAACCTCGCGGGGTTCAGTTTGATGGCGTCGTCGTAGGTGGGCGGCGCGCCCGCCACCGTGTCGTAGTCGGGCGGCTTCTGCTGCATTGTCTCCTCATCCGGTATCGATATAACGTGGATGGGGTCGTCAATCTGAAATGAGAATACGATACGGATAAGTTAGCTGCCCAAAAGTTTTATATTTAACTATTTGTATAAAATTACAATGTAAATAATTAATACAACATATTAACGCTGCTGCCAAATAAGTTCGTGGGCTACATAAACTCGTCGAACTCGACTAATTCGTTGGCCGAGGTATGTGCCAGTTCTCTGGTCATTCGATGACCCTATCAAACGTTTGGACAGATGTTTGAATTAAGAATAATCTTCCCAAAAGTACCTAATTCAAATTGCACCCACCTAATATAAATTGATCTCTAATGTTTGTGAAGATGGTACTCTAAAAGAATGTACTAAACATACAAATAAGCCATAGACATAATTATGTTTTAATCTATCAATATTAAGATTCGACTTGAATGACATAAGTTGTCATAAAATTGCAACTTCAGAAAATAGGAACTGTTTTAGACAACAACAATTCATTGTCACGCGCAGAGGAGTTTTATCTGGATTGATAAGCATACATAAATTTGCTTGTTTTTATTGTTTTTTGTTACATTTTTCTTCCAACTAAGCCAATAATAGCTGTTACGTAGGTACTTCACTGATAATTTTAATATTATTGTCAATAAAAACTATCTCGTTAGTAAAGGCACACGGTAATTGGTATAAAACAGACAGATGGAACTTTAATGGATTATAGAATTATCATTGTGATATAAATAAGTTGAATCGTTAAAGATAAACCAATGACGTTTCAACAACAGATAAAAAATAGTTTCCCCAATTTATGAATTCGTGTGTTCTGATATCCCTTTAATATAATAAATGACCAATATACGAGTAAGTCTGGCTTTGCATCTACTCGTATAAGCGATTCGTCCCTCTAAAGGATTCGCCCTCGGGCACATTTTAACAATCTATTCCAAAATGGATTGGACGCGGAAGGAAATCCCTTCCGCGCCCAATACATTGGTAATAATACATGTCGGAGGCCTATTGGAAACACGATTGTTTCCAACAAAAGGTAACAATGTTACCTTATGTGGGAGAAATGAACTATTTTCATTTTTCATTTTTTTTTTCATTTTTCAATGAAGATTGACGCCT
Source organism: Cecropterus toxeus (assembly GCA_018249875.1). Classification (NCBI taxonomy): domain Eukaryota; kingdom Metazoa; phylum Arthropoda; class Insecta; order Lepidoptera; family Hesperiidae; genus Cecropterus; species Cecropterus toxeus. The sequence continues at coordinate 14,680 of DWNE01001616.1, read as the reverse complement.
TAACGTGTTTTCTGCATGAAATTTAAATCTATTGAAACAATGTTAACTTTAATTATTACCAACCTGATGTGTGTCAGGCGACGCGCGGTCGTTCTGCGGTTGTCTGGCTGGAGACTGCAGCCAGCAGCACATGGCGGCGCAGATGAGGAGCGCGCCAGCCACGATGCACGCCACACCGACGTACCGCACCGGCTCCGCGTAGTCCTCAGCAAGGCCTAGCCAGTTGATCAACGCGCCGGCGCACAGCAACACCATGCCATACCGGTATGGGCGTTGGGATTGTCTGCCCTCGTCAAGCGACATGCCTGGAACAAACGAAAGACGAATATTAATTACAACCCATAACATCCCGAAATAAGGAAGGAAAGATTTCGGTGGAAAAATTAGTACAACGGGTCGAGATTTTATTCATAAAGATTTCATTCAACTAACGAGAATTGATAAGACTTACAGTAAAACTGATAAGGACTGATTTATTACTCCGCATGTATAAAAGTACATCTCTTCTCAGAAGATGTCTTGTTACTCATACGAGTAGTTTATCTTGATATGATTACTTATTAAGGGAAGACCACATATTATGTGTTCTTCCCTTATAAGTAAGATTACTCATGTAATTTAATGTAATCCTAATTACGGAGGGTAATTCGGGTTGAATCTAATCCAATCTCGCGTTGTTCGGATTAATACCACGCATTTTCTGTTAATATCGTGCAAAATTGCAAGACAACTGGATTAAATTAAAATTATGTTTCTCTCATTTTGATCACCGAGGGAAACATAATTTTAATTCTCACGTGTGATTACTTGGGCCGAGACAAATATCACTGAGTCTCACCAAGTAAAAGGGGAGAGTAGAAATATCTGATAAAGGATCTTCTGATAGTAATCGTAAGAAGTTTCCTCAATACAATTTAATAATTTATTCGTACTTATTCAAATAACCAAAATAATATAAAGTCATTTAATCGCATCAGTGTAAGAGTTTCTCGACCATTCAAGTAGCTTGTTTATCCAATGACTGAGCGATATAACGTGCAATTTAGCGGTCGAGTATCACATCTACTCATCATTGACATGGAAAGCGTCCATCATGTATCTCACTGGGGCAATGGCTTGGTCATAACGGGATCTGCTGTTCGTGTTGAAGCCGTCCAGTTTAAAATGAAAGTTGGGAAAGTGTTTTCAAATTGGTTGCCGTTTGCAATTTATGGTCTTACGAGCTTCCTAGATATTTTTACAATAGCTACGTCTCTTCTAGCTATGTCTACAACCTTCGAGAAAAAAAACAGTCTCATCAGTTCTATAGTTTTAGAAGAATAAAAATATTATATAGATTGACACAGTTATTTTAATACATAATATAGGCATATAAAACATTTTTTTAATAAGTTTACGAAGTGCACTTTGGATTTTTATTAATTTGTATAATTGATTATATGACGATCCGCGTGGCGAAGGGGTCACCATGCCGGTCTTACAAGCCAAACAGACATCTACAAGATGAGTTTAGATGCTGTTCTGGAATTACGTGTATAATTAATTTCCGATGGGCAGCCACTGGGCTACTCTGTACAGACAATTGTTTATCATTTTCCAATGTAAACAAAACAATAGTAAACAAAAAATGTCGCAGAGGACACTTGTAAACACGAACACGATCATGAATAAGGATATCTTATTGTTTTTCGGAAGGACACTGGAGGAAACTCACTCCACGGTGTCAAGACGCTTGGGCGTCGCTGCGATCGAGGTCTCAACACAATGGATACTCAGGAGATGTGGGTCAAGTTCGCGTGCACTCGACTATCTTAATCACGCACAACAGACGTCCGTACCTAATCACTTCGTTCACCCATAAATTATTTTCATCCTAAACTCCACGCAACTCTCTAAACTAAACAAAGTTGTAAGTACGTTTCTTTCGCTAACTTGAACGTTCAATTACGATTACTTAAATAAGTAGAATATTTGTCTACTAATATTAGTTTAAGACATTATAATTAACTACTAATGTGAAGATAATAGTCACTAGTTATAATATTAGAAACAGTAATAGTACGTAGTATTAATTAGTGGTGGAATTTTTTGTTAGGCACAACCTCAATTTAGTATTGTTTTCCGTTGTGAAGGTTGTATGTATCTTGATTTGAATGGTTTACGGTATATAGTTTACACGGTAACATCAAGATAACCGTCTCAAGGATTGCATCACGTTTAAATCAACTGAATTTGGTACCTACTTCAGTTTATAAAAGTATTTTTAAGGAGCCTCTTATTATTTGGAGTATGAGGATATTGAGTTTTTTTGCACACCTGAAACAAACATTGCGAGCAAACCGCAATATCATATCATGCCATATTTCTTTCTAACATAGTTATGCTTTGCTAGAAAAAAGATATGGGACAATATTTTCGCAGTCAACTTTAACTATCGAAGGGAAATTTAATAAATTTTTTACACACTTAGTTTTGTGGCTGGCTTTTGTGTTGTACTGCTGAACACAGACATTCCCCACAGACAGGTGGAGGTTTTGCCAACAGCCACGGCGTCTGGCATGCGTGTTGGTAATCGCAGTATACGTTGTCGATACAGAGTAAAATGCTTCTGCTTACAAGTATCTCCTAGATTTGGCCCGTTCAAAATGGACGCCAAACGGCGATATTCATATTTAATTATAAAATTTATTTTTCTTACCATATCTATAGCGTGAATAGTGTGATGTTAATGTACTGTCCAAGGTAATAGGATACCAAACCATTTCCAGTGCTGTATTTCAATTTGAGTGCAAAACACAAAAATTATTCATCATAATTTTTCACAACGACGTAGGTAATGTTATCAATGAAAACTGAATAAATATTCCAGTATAAAAACGAAGATACACATGTTTGCACAGATGCGAATGGCTATTGTATGAAAAATACGGTTAAAGATCTATAATCTTATCGGTCACAAGATCCGCGACAACCTCTAGAATAGTCCAATCACCGATAATACCTAATAAAAATATGCGGAAAATATTTGCCAACATCTTGACACTGGTAATATTTTGGCGATATAATACTTTTAATAGATTTGTCATGTCATGTTTCCAATCTTGATTTATCGAACACATACGATACTATTTGGACACGATTAGCAATAACACGCAAATAAGATCAGACGGTCTAAAAATATAAATGGAATGGAAATTATCAACCGATAATATAAAATTTATACAAAAACAAATCACGAGGTATGTACTAATACTTAAACTTTTCAAATGTTAAATATAGAGATCGTACATTATTATAATTATCATTCCTTAAAAGTCAAGGTTAAGTTATGTGGTAGTTTTTAAACTGATCAGTAATAACAATGCAATAAGAGGCCGAAGTGGGTTTGTCAGAGGTGTGTCTTGAACACTATTGGATCTGTCAATGGTGACAACGATCAGTTTTGTACATTTACATGACATTTAATTTTACAGTAGGGAATGTAAAATCCTCATCGGATCAAGATACATTGCTTTCAGGCTCACACTTGTGGTAAGCGTCCCAATCTGTGAGTCCAACTACTGGCAGTTTGGACACAAAATGTCAACCGAAAATATTTTAAATTATCTGAAATACTCGTGCTTCTTTAAATTAGTCGTCATCTTTAAATAGCACAAAATATCAAAATCAAAAGTACCCTATAAGGTCATCAGGTAAATAAGCTACGAGTACATCCATGCAAAATTTCATGTAAATCGAACCAGGAGTTCTTAAGTGTAAGTGTATTGAGTAACAAACAAACATACACGGACCATATTATTATTTAGATGTTAGTATATACATTAGTATAGATGTATATATTAAATTATAGATAAATATTAAATTTTGAAACAATTTCAAGCAAGTTTGTTGAGGAGCTCCACCATCCAGCGGTGTACTTGGCCTTGTTATGATAATTGTGAGTGTATCAATTACACAATAGCTAGTTAAATACCCATGATTATCATACGTTTGATATGAGCGCGCAAGTTATTGGTATCAGGTGACTTATAAGCAGCCGTCACCCACGCCGCTACGTAGGGCTTCGCTGTCGCCCACGGTGGCTCCCCTAACGCGATATTCGGTAACAAGATTAAATCCAGTTTAACCGTCTTAAATAAGTTCGATAACTCTTATCAGTGCGGAAGATGATATTGATATAAGCAATAACATTTTGACTTTCAAAGAAATAAGCGATGAAAATTTGATTTCCGTTTTTTATTATAGGTTTGAAATCACCATTAACGCAAAGACTATTACGATTACAATAGGTGCCTATAAATATTAATCTTTAACAACTATCAATAAAATCATGATAAAAGGTGTATCTATTATGTATGAGAAACCTATAAAGTTACACACGTGGCTGACCATGTTTGTAGGCTGTTAGTGTTGCTTTTTTAAAAGAAAATAACACACAAATTAGACACATGAGAATTGACGAAAAAGGAGATGCCTATAAGTGATGTGTACGGTTCTTTAAAATAAACATAATTGCCAAATTTACACAGGAAATAATAAAGAGGTGTAATATTAATTACGTACAAAAATATTTATTAAATTATTAATTCAAAACACTCCGGAGTCTCTCAGCCGTCAGATATATATCTAGTATTTAATTTTCAGTACACAAAACGATTGATACGACACAGCACCTTTAAAGCTATTTTAACTATTTTTCCGACATATTATGTCACTTTTTAACAATATGATACATTAACACTGTGTAGGGTGACCGTGGACAGCACTCACCATTAATCTCTATCTGGCTCAATAGAATTAAGTTTATAAATAAATCACTCCATCGAGATCACTTGAGCAAGAAATAAAAACGGGTGAATGACTGTTAACGTAATTGCTATTAATCATGAAAGGACATTTCTAAGAAGTGTATACCTTTCACGTCATGAAATATCGTTCTTTGTTGTTGTTATTTCTTGTTTATTAATAAGCAAACATGATAATACAATCATCATATCTATTTTTATCTAATCTCTAGTAAAAAAAACCTTTTTGTAATGTTGTGCAATGAATTCGTCGATTTCGGTTCACCTAGATTGTACCTAGGGAAACTCCTAAAACAGTTATCTGAAACTATTATATTAAGAAAGTTTTGCGTTGGGAAGCCATTGTTAACCTAATGATTGACCCGTGTAAAGAGGTCAGTGGAGTGAATTTCGTCTTCCCACGCTGCGTATTCAACTTATTAGAAATCTGTATCTATACCTAATTAAAAAATAAACCTATATTAATAATTTCAAAATAAATTTATTCTCATGAAACCATTACATATTTATATTTATGTCTTAAATATTTCCGTAGTCTGGTTTAGATGCATAGTTAAACTTAGAAATTAATAAACCAACCTAACAAAATCTATCATACAACGAATGATCATTTTAAGTAAAATAAAATAAAAGCGAAAAAATGGCATTAAAGTGAAAAAAATGATACGCAAGAAGGCTCATTAATAAGCATTAGCTCTAAAACGTTCACCATTTAAACTATCAACTTAGCGTTTCTTATTAAAAATATACTTTTGGTCCAGATGGTAGAACCAATGTAGACGGGGACGTACCACCGCCACACCTATTTCTAGCGTGAAGCAGTTCTTGCGTGATGTGTGGTTGCCGGCTCACTTATATATGAGGCGACCATCTTAGTCCTCGGGAGCAGCATCGCATCTGTGATTGACTTCAGGTAGAACCTCTGTTCTATATGAGATGCTTACAGATGCCCATGGGCGGCAGTAACTATTTGCCTGTATGCTCGTTTGCTACTTCATTTAAAAAAAAAAAAAACTTTTGTGTAACAGGTAATGGTAAAGAATACAAGTGCATATAAACAAGTAAGCGTCGGGTTTATCGAAAATAATAATCTGTGGTCTCCCCTACACTTTACTCAAACAAAGCGACGGCAGCGTCTTTCTCACCAGCCGTAAAACAAGGATTTGCGGTGTAACCGTATTTTATATTCATTAACATATCGTAAACGTACTTTAATACCTGGATTCGTTACTGTAATGTAAACAGATTTATTTAAATTGATTATACATTTAACGTTATGTTTTATATTTAGAAAATTCTAGATTCTTCGTATGAGAACAGACATGAACAAAATATGACGTGCTAATTTGAATAATATTATGTAACATAAAACCTGTTACGTGCTTATAGTATCTTTAAAGTTTTTTCCCAAGTGCTATACTTAAGAAAAAAATTTAAAGATACTACAGGTCTTTCCTCATCCGATTAAAAAATATTATGCTACATTGAATACACTTTGATATTAACGCAGGGATATTACATTCAATCTGTTTGTTATTATCCTCTTAAACATCGCAAGCAAAATACTTATCCACCAAGACATTTATCATGCTTGAAATGATGCAATCCCGTGCAAGTATTTTATTTTCCATATATATATTAGGAGATAACTAAAAAATGACTCATATTACACCCTGTAATCTCTGTAACCGCCTTCCGTGAAAGTCTCGTCCAAATCAGGTCGGTACGTTCTAAAATTACCAAAATAAAGTTAAATAAGAAGAAAAACATAGACAAAAAAATTAAACGGCTCTTAAGATTAATTGTCATAAAAAGCGTATGAGCTTAGAAAATAGCAGTTTAATTAAAATTAACACAGACAGTAAAGCAAAATTTATTGACGGACTTTACCCAACATTTTGTTGTCGCTTTTTATGTTTATGACCTAATCGATCGCTAATCGATTTCGGTTTCCACAAGGACAAGTTTAAAAATACTACGTTTTTTATGTGCTAGATACTGAGAGCTAAACTAGTTTTGTTGTGAGAACGTTCAAAAATGCCGCTGTAAGAACATAGTTAGGAATTTATTTGTGCGAGGTTTTTGACGTATACTACTTATAGGTACTTCTATGCCGATACATCGGTCAACAACTTAATGGCTCATCTCCAGTAATGAAAGTGCTTTTTCCACGTATTCTGTGATAAAGATAGGGTCGTTAAGCTACGCTTCATCTTTCTTCACGACTTTTCAGTGATTCAAAACTATGTATGTCCTAATGTTGATGAAAATCAAAGATACGTTCATGCAATGGCATGAACGCATCATATTCAGGAAGGTTGCATATAAACGTTTGTTGCAGAATGTGAATCAATATATTAAACGCTTTAAACTCTTTCTACATCATCCCCACAGTAGGATTTTCTCCTGTGTCGTGGGTGCCATGGTCACACAAAACGAATACACAAACACCCAGACCCAGAACAGAAATCTAAACTTATTATTCACATTTCCGTCTGGCTGTAGATCGAACCCGGGAGTCCCGGGACCCACTGCGTGTTAGACCGGTATGGTGACCGTTCCGCCACGCGGGTCGTCAAGTATTAAACTTGGCTACAAAGTGATATTTACAGCTCACCTACCGGTATTGAGTCGATACCGAGTCGATGATGAAAATGTGTTACAAAAGGAACACTCTTCTCGTGCTATTTTAAGCAAATGGGATTAAAAAAGTAACATGACCTCAAAGCTACATTTAGTATGCATTTAGTGTTGAAAATAGTATTTCACTAGGGTATTTTTAAAGGGCCAAAAATATGTCAAAACTGTACTCCGTATTCTAACACAGTCTTGAAGAACATCTGGTTTTTAACCGGTAGTTCCGTAAAACGTCTTTGTGATTCCAAATGACGTACAAAGGGCTTAGAAAGGACATGGTGACGAGACGGGGTCGCAGACCGGTATCGCAACTACCGTCTAAGTTATCTATAGCAATTTTTATCTGATTTGCACGAGTAGGGGAAAGACTTATGAAAAAGACACGATGCTTACGTGACTCCCAATTCCCTGTTTTCCCCTTCGTTTAAAAAGATCTTACTACTGTACATTTTTTTTTTTATTTTTTATTTACATATTATACTATTTAATGCCCGGTAAGTATAGACTAAGTTAATAGAGAAGGAAAATTATGATATGGACATCAATTTTACGAGCCATTAAAAATGTATCAGCATAAAAATACCTATCGGATACAAAGTATTTGTAATAGAAATTCTATAGCCATAAAATGATACGAAATTGGCTCATTACAATAGTGAAATATAAAATTTACACTGATGATTTTTGTATTTAGCAATTTGCTAGCAGTTAATGTCATTTTGCGGACAGTCGATGTCCTCGTGATATTTACCTCCCCGATTTTGTTGAGGGGTTGATAGAAGATGCTATCGTAAAAGATAATAAAGGCACTTTTCCAAAAGGTTGTACAAACTAACCATAATTTCCAAAATGTTATTATATTTTTGCAGACTTCTTTCTCAATTTACCTTGGGTGAAAAATGATATGAAGCAAGTAAGCCAATGCCTACATTAGAATGGAAAAAAGTTGTAGTTAATATAATAAAAAAAAACATTTTTAAGTTAAATGCTACTGTTTCCCTGAACAATACCAAGTTATACGTAATCCTTTTAAATTCATTTATCGTTTCTTTGTTATCTTCAAAACGGCTGTGTTAATTCTGAAGGAACTGACACCAAGATAGAACACATAATGAATAATTATTTGATTCGAATGTATTTGCGCCTAAGAATACGTTAATCAAAACCGTGATAGCCGTGTTTAAATTGAAAAATTACACGTACCTAATATACAATGTAAAACTAAGTTATAACAAGTTAATGATAATAAATTAAAGTAAAACAATAACATGACAGCTGATAAACTTCACATTCCGTTTTACATACTTACAAACTGTATTTATAAAGCGTAGACGTAAATATGTACTTCTATTTGAATTTCTGAAATTGTTTTACATAGGAAGATATACTAATTTGGCAAGACATTGGCCACGTCATAAAATATTCATGTTACGGGGCATACCAGCTCTTGAGTTGCGGTTAACATGTGCGATGAATTATTTCAGTCTTCGAATGATTGGAATTTCGGGCATCTGTTTCTATACACCTGTTTTCGAAAGAATTTATGTACTTATGTGTAGGTAATAAACAGTGGCGGATTTACTAGCAGGTTGAGTAGGCTGGAGCCTAGGGAGGCAGATTTTAGGGACGACAAATATAATGCTATTTTGGCGACCCCGCTACTTATCAAGAGATGGCGCCACTGTATTCTGAATCGCGCTATCGGAGTTTTCTCCTGCATATATAGAAGTTTCGAAAAGAGACTGTCGAAGCACGGCCGCTCCCTAGGCAGAGTCACCTAGATTCTCGGAAGATCTCCCTTTGCCAAACTATCTTGTCGATTCTTTCTCGTCTACCAAAGAGATCCAAGACCCACGGGTGCCACGTCTTGGGGACGGCAGAGTATTCAGATCATGCGACTTTTTTATACTGATTTATTCGACCGCGCCACTGAATAAACTAGCCTACTGCCGGCAAATGTGTAAATCTGCCACTGATAATAATACTGTTTTCCTTGTTTGTTGATAATTGCACTTAACCGTTATCTTTTCATAATGTTATGATATTATAGCTTGTTATCTATTGATCCGTGTCAGTATGTGAATGTAAAGAACCTAGTTACTGAAGGTAGTTGCGTAATATATCTTTACGCATCCGCTAATAGTCATCTTTTTCTGTAATGACTATGGAGAATTTTTCAGTAAATGTGGTAATTTGAATTACTCAACTTGTAGATCGGTGCTACTGCACCAACAAGAGAAGTAATTGCGTGTGGTAAAGCAAATCTATATGGAGTAAAGGATAAGTAAATGTTATTATTTTTTATTAGGTGTTAATCTGTTTAATAATACTAGAATTTTGATAGAGAATTCTGGGTGGTTTGGGAAGGGTCGTCTGCTTAGTTCGATGTTTCTGATAATTTGTATTGAAATGGGAAGAAGTATAGGTGCAATACACATGCAGACCTAAATAATACTAAATTACAAAGAAAATATCGAACCTACAAAACAAAAAAAGAATAAATTTAAAACTACTTCAAGTTTTTTCGAATATGCCTTCATTTTACATATTTTTTTAAGTAGCTACTTCTAACTAAAGTATCAGGTTGTGTTCGTTATGATTTGTATACAGATAAGCCTGTCATGACACATTAAACAATATAATTGCTATCTATAATAATACGGGTAATGTTTGTACGTACAAAAATAGCTGTGCATAGTATAAACAAAGTTATGTCGCATGTACCGCATCAGGTGACCGCCGAAGTATGAACTAATTACGATGGATACCACATAGGGTTGCCAACCGTACAATATAGTATTGTACTATATTTCAGGTTTGCGTACTATATCATCATCAATCCATTAACGTTCCACTGCTGTTCTCTCGGAATGAGAAAGTTTTAGGCCATAGTCCACCGCGCTGGCCAAACGCGAATTGGTAGACTTCACACATCCTTTGATGACTTTTATTTTTATTATTGAGAACTGCGTACTATAGGGTACTGAATGAATAACTCAAAAATACTATATTTTCGACACTGAAATCTAACAACTAATGGATGTACCATTAGTTTCAAATTAAAATTTTACAAGAATGTTACTAGAAATAGTAAAAAATATAAGAAATACAGATTTATTAAAATAAGTATATTTTGGTCTGCATGGTGTGCTTTATATTTTTATAGCTTATTTTGAAATATACCTACTATATTTTGTTGACAAAATTTTGGTAACCCTAATACCACAGTTATCTACGTGCATTATCAGTAATATGCATGGAACGACATAGTTTTCATCGGTACAAATATATTAGAAACAATAACGTATAGATACGATTCAAGGATTTTAATATATGAAAGCTACTAAGGTTGATGGTCGAAATTCTTCAAATAAAATTAAAATAGTTTGATTGACAAAGAAAAGAGAAAAATGTACTGAATTGTTTTGTGTTTGACAATTTTATTTTACACATCATATTATTAATTATATTTATTAGAACTAAACGGACTGGCAATTAAATAGTTAGTGCAATGCAGAAACGTGTAATATTTTTCTAACCATTACAAGCTTACATCTCCTCATATTTCTTAATACTCACGTTATGAGTGATTTAAACCTCTATTTATAAATTAACCTTTTGGCTTTTTTTCTTTCCAGTGACGTATGTACCTATATCGAACCTTTACTCCCTAACCTAACCTATCTTTTGGTACTATACGAACAAATGTTACAAACGCATCCCCCATTTTTTTATTTGAATTATTATCATTCAAAAAGTTCACTATTGTTTAAATTCTAGGCTATTGCGTCGCCTAGACACGGCTAGTTATTTTAAACAATGGTGAAACCAATTATGGTGGGCGAGTGAGATTGCAGCTCAGTCCACACGTACATTACAAACATTGGTCTGTATGGCAGTACCATCGATTATCCTGCCTAAAGAGGCGAGGTGAAAGGCTACTCGTCCTGGAAAGAGTCCCTTATTTTTATTAATTTACTAAAGTAGCAAAAAGTATATAGTCCTCCTAATGGTAAGATTTTTGCTGGTTTCCGAACCAGATAGCATCTGCAATTAACCCTAAATCTATACTTAATATTATTAAGCTGAAGAGTTTTTTTGGTTGAACGCGCTTGTCTTAGGAACTAATGATTCGAAATGATAAAATATTTTTGTGTTGAATAGTCCATTTACTGAGGAAGGCCATATAACATCACGCTGTGTTTTTTTCTTATTTAATACCAGATTAATCCGTGGGGCACTGCCAGTTACTATCTATTGAAGGCCTGTCTTTTATGGATCAAGGATGTATCGCTCGCATTACTAAAGCTCAGGACTTCGGTGTAATGTTGTGCTGTTACTTTATTACATCATCTAAAACAAATAACTACTTACAAACAAATATTATAGCAATATAATCACTAAGGGTTCTACCATCAACCAAATCTATATGATGTTATATCTGGAAAAAACATCGTGTATATTTACACTCATTTAAAATTATCTACATATATGCCACACATTCGTTACCGGTTCGAGAGAAAGTTTTTGAAATATAATTATTAACTGCTTCGGGCTTAATTGCATTTTATTTGAAGTTTAATAACTTAAAGAAAAAAGTGTTTAGTGTAATCTCAGTAATTATTTTTTATTTATATACTAGTTGAGCCCGCGGATTCACCCGCGTTTAAAAGAAATGAAATTACTTCTTTGTAGTTTTAACAATTTAGGTTGCACACGCGACGGAAGCTTAAAAAATGGCGTAACTCCCGTTTTCCCAACATTTCCCTTCACTGCTCTGCTCCTATTGATTGTAGCGTAATGAAAAGTAGGAATGAACCTGCTCAGGAGTGTGAATAATTATTGTACTAAGTTTCGCTAAAATCTATCGAGTAGTTTTTGTTTCTATAACGGGTATACAGACAGACAGATAGACGGACAGAAAGACAGACAGACATAAATTTTACTGATTGCATTTTTGGCATCAGTATCGATCCCTAATCACCCCCTGATAGTTTGGAAATATATTTCATGTACAGAATTGACCTCTCTACAGATTTATTATAAGTATAGATAGAAGAAGAAGATTATTAAATTTAATATTATTATATAGTTAATGATTCATAATATCTAACTTGACGACCAAAAAAAACGACAATATCTAACTTGATGACAAAACAAGGTTGCCAAATCTGTTGTTGCTGCCCCCCTAAAGTTGCATCTAAGCATTAGCTTCCTTCGGGCCTACGAAGCGATGACAGAAGCCCAATAAATGCTGCTTTAAGGCAGCAATTAGTGTGGCTGTTTAGTGTAATATGTATCTACTGAATAGCAGTACAACAGCAATATAATAATAAACCAAAAAAGAGATAAATACATACAATGAAAATTTACAAATTTTAAAATACAAAGGCGGAAAATTTACATATTATATATAATTATAATTACCAAGAAGATATGTAGTACTTTTGTGGTTCCATATACCAGTAGTGTCTCATATATGTGACAATACTGTGACAGTGACAGGTGGCTACTCATCTAGGATACGCCGCATGTTTGGTTGATGGAATAGCATCAAGTAGACAGCGTGCTTGCTTGTTATTTCCATATTAAAAAACCTAGAATCGATTACAAATAGTGAAAACAAATCGTCATGGCGATACAAAGTCATTAGGTGTATTGATTATTTCATTAAAACGAACGAGGATACACATAAAACTAAAATCAGGCGCGTAGTTGGATAATGATTCTAGTTTTTAAGCCTTCGATTTATACGTTATGGCAGATTATATAATATAATATAACAAATTTTGCTGAAGGTTGTAACACTTAAATATATAGCTCGGAGCCTTACAAGCATAATATATAAAGTGTTTATAATATAAGGTCAACCTTATCTACCTATCCGGCCTCAAATTATAAACGTAGATTTTTCATAAATATATTATGATTTATTAATGTTGCAATAATTTTCTTACATATACATATACTTTACTAGGTTTTTCCCGCGGTTCCGCCTGCTTGACTCATGTTTACCAACGTAAAAATCCTATCTGTTAATCCAGACTATAAACTATCAGTTTGCCAAATTTAATTCAAATCCAATCTGTAGTTTTCTCGTAAAAGTAACACACATCAATCCATCAATCTCACAAACTTTCGATTTTATAATATAAGTAAGATAGTTTACTCGTAGTTCTTTAGGGTTTTTGTTTAGGCAGTTCCGCAGGTATTTTCGATAGAAAATCATATCCTGTTCCATAAATACAGTTTTTAATACAATTCGATTTTTGGCAGTGAGTGTGTAGTTTTTATTACTTAGATATAAATGTGTAGCGGGGTTATGATTGAAAAAAAGACAAACCCTGCCGAGTTTCTTGCCAGTACTTCTCAGTTGAGGTCGAGTTCCGATCCAGTGGAAGTGCAAAAAATTAAAATTGTAACTGAAAATTTGTAAGTGCATACGTAGGCCTATGAAAAATAAAAATATTTCATTTCACTTCATTGCAGATGAACTAGAAGAGGATTTACTACCTTATTAATTACAAAGGGAATGTGGAATTTTCGAAAAACAAACCGTCACTGACTTTGGAGTGGATATTATTCATTTTTTATTGGACTAATTTAAGAATACTTACATTAGATTTAATCATCCAGAGTCCAGGTTGCCACTTGAAAGACTCTTCTTGCCAATAGTTTCTAATACAGATTGTTACAAAGATACGTAGCAATAAGTAAATCATATAATTATTAAAATGAAATCGAATAAATATATAATAAATTATTTTTCAGTTTAAATTAACGTACCAAAACGTACCGGACGTCAATATTCTAAAAAGATTTGCGCAAATCCCCTTTGAAATTATCTTTATTTTACTCAACGATTATAAAGTTTGAATTACTTCAAAATAAACATCAATATCACGTGTTGTATGCTCAAGATTCTTATCCATCTTCTATGTTACGTTTAAAAATATATATTTTGCGCATCTGTTTTTGGTCTGGCGTTTTTTTTTTATATTAAAATTTTAATTGAAACATAACAGTTCAGTTTTGGCGGGAATGCGGAAAGAGCCGTTTTTCTGTAGTGTTATTCTTCCAAACTTGTGTATTATGTGTAAAATGGTGAGATTTTTATCATAAAGTATTCGATAAAATGCACGCGTGTGTGAGAGTGATATGGTGCAGCGAGAGGTGACTTTTCATGTTGCTTCCAAGACTCCATGAAGAAGTTCTAGTAAAGTCCCTACCACTTTGCT
>DWNE01001615.1:0-21362 GCA_018249875.1 Cecropterus toxeus | reverse complement strand
TGCCCCTTACTTTGGCCCCCCCCCCCCCCTTACCTAGATACCTACCTTTATTAATCAGATTAATATTTTTTTATAAATCATAATTAATTAATCTGATCAATAAAATTTAAAATATCTAGATTATCTAATAAGAGGGGCCAACGTAAGGGTGAACATTTATTTAATTAATTATAAATAAATAAAAAAGAACAAAAAAATTTTACCTTCGAACAATAACGAACAAACGACGAACAAATATTTAAAAATGAAAAACATTCAAAAACTGAAAAAAGTAGGGCTTAATTCAATAAGCCTTGGCGTCCGCACTATAAAATTTGATTGCCGATCTAGATTTTCATGAATTTGTAAGGGTGGACACCTAATTCTATTTATCGTCAGTTTTAATTTCTGCTTCATGTTGGTTTAGTACAATTTAAAAAACAATTTAATTTAGATCGCAAAATAATTGTATGGTAAGGAGCTGTGGGCACAAATTATGCCCAACTTAATACTGAATCCGATCTTAAAGGATAGTATTGACATCTCCTAAATATTTGTACATTATTAACAAGCACGTAATACTGTTAACATGGATTTGTATTTTTAATAATATCTGTAGACACGTTTAATATTTAGCTAGAAACATCTGAAAAAAGATGGCCGCAAATTAATGAAGTCAGGCTTCAAGACGCTGAGCCAAAGCCGTAAAACATTTAAATAATAATAGGGCAACATCTCTGAACTCAATGTCAGTGTCATAATCGTTATGTGTCACATTACCGCAATTTTAGCGACCAAAGGGAAGTGATACAAATCGTCGAAGATTATAATAAATTTACAATTAATCTAGTAATTAATAGGCGAAATTTAGACGTGCATTAGTAACTTAATAGATTAAAATTCCGCAAATATGTTAATTAAAGTAAAGGTAAGAGTTTTAACCTATATTCATTTTAAATAGTACCTAGTCATCTGTAGAAATTAACCTCGTTTTGTTTTTTCAGACGCTAACTGGAAAGGAAATTGAGATCGACATAGAGCCCACGGATAAAGTGGAGAGGATCAAAGAAAGGGTGGAAGAAAAAGAAGGCATCCCTCCACAACAGCAACGGCTTATTTTTTCCGGGAAACAGATGTAAGTAATTCCGTAACTGTCTGTGGCCAGGTAACAGGAACAAAATAGAAAGTGTAGCGAATATAGTGGGTGGGTTTGTTATTTAGAAATTTACTTTTATTTTCGTCTTATATTGAGTGATTTTGTGATATCTACTCATATATTGTACAGTGGATAATACGATATGTAACAATGAACGGTACATGAATAATAGGTGCGACTTACATAAAATGAAAATAGGTAATGTTATGATTACTACTTAAAATTTTCTGGGCACTTACCAAGGCAAACTTTATTGATGTGTGTGTATGAAAAACATATTCTCAAGTTAAGTTTGAACTCCTTATGTATTAAAACTTTATATTCAGTGTATAGTTGTATCTGTGATACAGTTCAATACTTGTATTTATATGTAGAATGGTTACATATGCCTTATATGGCTAAAATTGCCATTGTCACGACTGTGGGTGTACTACCTCTACAAATATTTTTAGCATGAGGCAATTCTTCCCTCTTCATAAGAACACAGATTGCCGGCTCACTTGAATGTTTGTGTTTACATAGAACCGCTGTTCTGTATGTCTCCATGGATGGCAAGGTCCACTTAACATCAGGTAGATTGTATGTTTGTTTGCTAAACCAAACTTAAAAAAAAAAACTGTTCTAGAGCTCAGTTGCTACTACTTATGTTACCTGAGAAATATCATCATTAACATCACTAATTGTGATGTTATTCGTCATTTCCGAGTGAGAAGAAGCTACTCTTAGTCCTTGTCGACGTCACATACCTTTGGGAAATATTTCTTTACAGAAATATTGAGCAAAAAGAGTTCTCACTATTTTCCTTACCATTATCGAACTGATTAAGATATATATGTAAATTTGAAAAACCTGTGATTGTTTTGGGATTAGCTTCGTGTGTATTGAAAGTGAAATTAGTAGTAGGCCATTAATGCTAGAAGTGAATTTAATTTACTATTCTTCTGTATATTCCAGGAACGATGAGAAAACAGCACAAGACTACAAAGTGCAGGGTGGTTCCGTGCTCCATCTTGTGTTGGCTCTGCGGGGTGGGGAGTGATCTCTTGTGATGATTGTCTCATATTTATAATTAATTTTTATTATTCATTTTGTGTATAAAGTGAAATGTGATTACAATAATTTGGATTAAGTTTTCACCATCTTGTTCTACACTTAGCTTAAACCTGTCCGTTGCAGGGTATTGAATATTATTTTCAATTAATAAGGCTACCAAGTACCACTAGACTCGGCTTCGTTATGTTAAAAGTTTTCTAATGATACAACTATTTCATCTTTACATTGTCTTACAAATCCTGCTAAGAAGTTACAAAAATGTAATTAGTGCTCTCAAATGTCTAGACTGTGTAGTCTATATTCAGGTATCCACTTGATTCAATAAACAATCAGTACCATGTGCTTAGCTACTTACAGTAAGTTGATAATTAAACTTTTTAAGGTATTTTATTTATTGTTTGTAATTTTTGTGACAGGCATTTCCCTTCTACTACTGTATCCTGATGGTACAGTTCTATGAGAATAAATGATGATGTCACTGTGTAAATATGAAGGAGTATTGTTTTTTTGTCGATTACAACAATGAGGATTAGTCATTGACAAAGAATATCGCATACTTACATGCTAACTTCAGTTTTTATTTGATAGCTCATGTATGACCGCGTTTGTAAAAGATATATGTAAGGTATTTAAGGCTGTAAGCGGAGGAGAATGACTATAAGCATATTAGCATATATATATGACTTAACCCGATAAGAACTTAGCATTTTGCCAGGTGGTAGAACCAATGTAGTTCAACCGCTGAAGTTCTTGCGTTTCGGTGGAAGAGTGTGATTGCCGGCTCACTTTTATATGAGGCGACCATCTCAGTCCTTGGGTGTAGCAACGCATCTGTGGTCGACTTCAGATAGAAACCCTGTTCTATATGAATTTGATATGACCATGGGCGGCAGTAACCACTTACCATCAGATGGGCTGCTTGCTCGTTTGCTACTTCATATTTATAAAAAGAAGAAAAAAGTATATTAGCATATATAACTAGGTTTGGATCTCTATTAGAATTTTCAGTTTATAGTATCATACAACCGCTGTGCCATGTGGTGTTCAATCTTGAATAACCCACCTTCTGTTCTTCCCATGAGTGTCAAAGTAGACATCTAAGGGGAAAAAAATAAGAGATGGGTAGCATCATCTTCCTAAGGAACAACAATACATATTGCGGTCACCGACACGCCAGGCGTGACGAATGTTGGCACAAACGAGGAGTTTGTGTCCAGCAATAGAATGCGGAATTATTGAATAAGCTCTGGTTGTTAATAACTAAAGTATTAGCAAATTCTAGAATTAAATCGGGAAGGTAGAATTAGTTCGACTGAGTTAGTACCACTGCCACACGTATGTCTACCGTGAAGCAATTCCTGCGTTTCACTGAAAGGGTTTGGTTGCCAGCACACTTATGAGGCGACCATCCTAGTCCTCTAGAGTAGCGACGCATCGGTGTTTGACTTTAAATTACCTCTGTTTTGTATGAAGTTGCCTACAGATGTCAAAAGGCGGCAGTAGCAGTGGTAGTTTTCTACTATAATCTTATAAAAAAATACTTTAGGTGTTTTTTTTATAAGAATGAAGTAACAAGAGCATGCAGCCCACATGATGGTTAGTGGTTACTGCCAGCCATGGACACCTGTGAGCAACTTCATATAGAGCAGGGGTTCTATCTGAAGTCGATCACAGATACGTTGCTACTCCCGAGGACTAAGATGGTCGCCTCATATATAAGTGAGCTAGCAACCACACCCTTCCACCGAAACGCACGAACTGCTTCACGCTAGTAATAGGTGGTTCTACCACCTGGTGTGTTCTAATCTTATCAATAAACAAGTTTATGGGTTATAAATTAACTTTAAATAAAATATTGATATTTCTTGAGCATGTAATTTATTACATTCATAACGTTGTACATATATAAATACACATCTTGCATAGAATTAGTTTACATAAAAATTAATATCTTTGGTTCACCAAACAATAATATAATCAACAACATCGAGTACCTAAGAGTTACTATAATTTTTAAAATATTACAGTAAAATGTTGCCACAAGCCTTTGATTTACATATTAAAATATATTTACTAATTTGAGCATAATTACTCTTCAATTATTAGCTACATTTAGATAATGCATGCATAAAATAGTTTTTTTCTCTACTACAGATTTTTATTAACATGACTTGATAAAGGGATAGAGTGAAATAAAACGTTCAAATTATCTACATACGATACGTTTATAATAAATATATGGCGGTGTGTTAAAATACTATAATATATTTTATATAATCATATCAAAACGATTAAATGACCTTGGGACGGAAACATTTTCATTAAAAAGATTAAAATTTAGACAATTTTTAAAATTTGGGTAAGAGTAGCCAGAAATTTTGTACAAACACTTTAGTTTTATAATAGATAATGATATATAGACCGTATACATAATTATAAAAGGTAGCGGGAGACGAGATACATATTATGTAAATTAGGAAATATATTACACGAAATAATGAAGAGAACTATCCACATAATTTTTATAGCACAATATGCTAAACACTTAGGCAATGAGCAACAGAGTAAAAAGTTTGGCACATACACTATTTACATTAATGTTGCTAACTTATCACATCTAGAAATGTTTTAATACATTGTAGTAAAGAGTAGAGTTAGAATGCAAATATAAGGAGATAGGAAAGGTAGATTGGCGTAGTCGAAAGTTAACTGTACTCCAAGTACGCGTTTATGTTGTTTCCCCAAACCAATGATTGTTTATGTTTTTGTCCATATATTGCAAAATACGCTCCACATTTTTAGGGCTCTGTACCCCAAAGGGTAAAAACGGAACCCTATTACTAAGACTGCTGTCCGTCCGTCCCGTCCGTTCCGTCCGTCCGTCTGTCTGTCTGTCGCCGGGCTGTATCTCATGAACCGTGATAGCTAGACAGATGAAATTCTCACAGAAGATATACCTATTTCTGTTGGCGCTATTACAACAAATGCAAGAGAATGAAATTATTATGTAAGGGTGGCTCTCATTCAGCAAATGTGATTTTTTGCCATTTTTTATATATGGTTCCGTACCCATCGTGCACGAGTCCAACTCGCGCTTGACCGATTTTATTTTATTGTTTTCGGCCATACCTTGCAATGTACTGTGAAATAATGGACAAAAACACAAGCTAATTGATTCAAGGGAATATAATAAACTCGTACAAAGGGGCACCGACAGTAATAAAGTCTAAAATTGGAGTGTGCAAGACATAAGAACACTGCAAGATCACACGTAGTATAGAAAAGTTAAAAAATCTTAAAATATGCATTATAACTCCACTTGCCCACATACATTTGTATAATTGCATCACACCCATAATTTGTTAAACTAAGTACATTATAAGATAATAAAAATATTGAATGTTTCACTGTACTTAGAACAACATTAATAATGAATGAAATCACGAGTTTCATAATCTAGATTATATTATTTTTCTAATTAAAACTATAATATTACTATTTTTAGTAATTAACTACTAGAGATCCATTGCGTTCTGCATTGCAGTTGACAGCACTATCTGAAACAAAAAACATATATAACTTCATATAAATTTTGTATACATTCTTCGAATATCTACTGTCAGATACTAGTTACTACTAGTCTTGACAAAAAATCTGTCATTTCGGTAAAATCGTTTATTTTGCTTGTTTTTTTTATTATACGATAGTGGCAAACGAGCATGCAGTCCACCTGATTGTATATGGCCACTGTCCCCCATGAACATCTGTAATCAACCCTAGATAAGAATCTGAGGCATACCCCAGGGTGTCCCCAAAAGCGTTGTCGCTGAAAACTATATTGGAACGCCTCGCATGTCTCCCTTACTTCACCTTACTAGACGGTGACAGTGAAAAAACGGCTGTTTATTACGTACAAATGCCAGGGTACCAATAGGGTTCTACCAACTTCATAATAAGTACCGTCTTCGTAATGTAACATTTTTAGGATTCGGGTTAGACTACAAGCTATATTAGTCTAAAATTAATGGAATATACCTGAGAATTCAACCATCGGAAAGCGCCGGCGTGACCCAGCCGTACTTGTCGTGCGTCTTCACGAGCGACCTGAACGCTTCCTCCGCGCGTCGTCGCGAGAACTCCCGCGAGGAGCGCGCCGGGGCTCGCGCCACCCTGCCTTGCCCTTTCACCACCGACGCCGCGAACTGCATCACTATCGCCTCCACGGTGTACGCTGACGCCCAGCCACGTGGCGTTAGCAGCTCCATGCAAATCGCTCCACCTAATTGAATATTACAATAAATGTAAAAATGTTGTTTGTATATTGTTCTTCTTTAGAGTTAGATACATGTTACGCGTTTTGTGCATATGATAGATATGGATTGTAGGTATTGGCTACAGTTGCAGATTTACAAATTTGCGGCCGGTAGGATTTTGCGCCGCCCCCATTTTTAGTGCCGCCCATTTAGGAATTTAGGGCAGCGAAAAAAAAAGTCGCCAGATCCAGACTGCGAAAAATATGTATAAGAATCAGCACCCGGAAACTTTCTGTCTACTAAAACAAACCGCATCCAAATCGGTTCATCCGTTTAGGAGCTACGTTTCCACAGACAGACATAGCAGTCAAACCAATAACACCCCTTTTGCGTCGGGGTTAAAAAAAGGTCGCCAAAACCCATTCTAGGGTTGTTTTATGGCCAGAAGTTGAACTTAAAAGGTTGATGAATGGATAAAACGAATGCATGGGCGTCACTAAGTGTTATTGATGCCCCTTGATATTCAAAAAACCTCTTACGTATTGACTTTCCACCATTTGGCGTTGTCAAAAGTAGCTGCTGCCCCCCTAGTTAGGTAAGATGCTAAGTATGTACATAAGTGAGGTTCTCCCTGCACATTTAGTTATTAACTCTAAGCCTTAAGTATTGAATAACTGAATGGTATCCGATTCGAACCGGTTATCCAATAACCTTTGTACCCACCTATGTAATATAGGTATTTACTCACAAATGTGAAAGATAACAAGGGAGTTATTGTTATGTTTATATTATTATTTATATCTGAACAGATAAGACTGCACGTGAAAACCATACAATGTATTGTTTTTGTCATGTCCGTGGAAATTACAAAGTTCAAAGCTTAACTCATTAATAACAATAAATCTTTGATGACACTGGGAAGTAACCTTTTTCTATTTCAGTATTGATAGAATCGTTCATCACTTAACTAGCTGTACCTCGTTGTTACACCCGTTACTACATAAGAAGAAACAAGGAAACAAACAGTGTGATGTTATACAACCTTATGGTGGTCATTACAAACGTACCCATACGTGTCAAGAGTTTCACTTCCTACTGACTAGGCGTCCCAATGGTCAAAGTTAAATCAATGACGTATGCAAGGATTGAATTTGCCGCCCTCTGAACTTGCCGCCCGGGGCATAGGACCCGGCTTGCCCCAGCCCCCCTAGATCCGGGGCTTGACTAGATCGTTAAAAAAAACAAATTCTTCACAATATTAATTTTAAGGATAGAAATATAGATAAAAATAGAATAGGGTAACTTGACGTTAGCTGGAAATTGATTTCCGATTCATTTCTACAAAATAAAATCGATATGCACCTTCCATGACAAAGCCCTTTTCTATTCGCGGCTCGATGACGCGCATGAAGGGTGGTGCGAAGGGGAAGTTTTCAGGGAAGACCAGGTGCAGTAGAATGTTGGGAATCTGCAGTTCGCGCAGGTCCGTCGCCAGCTCGCTCTCCGGGTCTATCTGGTGCAGCCGCACGTGCCATTCGAAGAGATTGTCGTTCACTAGTTCCACCTACAAAAGTAATTTATATAGTCAAATATATGGCCTATGTAAAAAAAGTATAAAGTGACATATTTGTAAGAAGCAGAATAAGTGGCTGAACCAACTTTAGCTATGTCAAATTATCTACAAATAAATTAATTTGATTTGAGTCCAAAAAGCTTTAAAAAAAACAATTAGTTAAGAAGTATTTGGTAGACGTTTGTTAGAGGTAAAATTGTTCGTGATCTCGAAATTATTGCTATTTAATTCCGATAGGGGCGTATATTTTCGTACAAATTGCGGACGATGACAATTTGGAAAAAATCGATAGGGATTCCGTCGGATTCCGTCAAAGCCTACCTATTTCAAAATATTTCAAACTTAGCCTATTTTGAAGCAGAATAAGCTATTTATGATATGAAATCCTCCAACTGCAGCAGTTGAGTAAAAATAAAAACGAGATTTCATACCCATTAGCTGTTAAATAGAGCTAATATTAAAACCTAATAGGATGTTTTTATTTATCACTGCTTTATATCATTGTTGTGTTCAGATTTCTTCAGCAGTTCTACTGACCTGGTTGCATATTTGATGTTTACGAGCTAAAGTGACCACTTTTTACCAGATCAACAAAGTTTTCACTTTTTGCTTATCGCATCAAAATATCACAGTGAGCCATATATTTTTTTGGTTATATAAGCTATGATCTATTTACACAATAACTGAGCGTCGAAATGACTATTAATTATATTTTTTCTCTGATTATTGTTTTATACTTATATATAACAATGAGATTGTGTGTCTTTACACAATTCCGCAAGAAACACTCGTCCTGTTTACAAAAAAAAATTGCATGGATGTACCTTATTTACCAACTCATTGGCTATTTTTGATTTCAATATGTGGTACTATTTAAGGCGGCGATTATTTTTATCACCCTTAGTGAAGCACGGGTAGGTCTTCTGCTAGTATTAAGTAAAATTAAGGTACATACCGTGAACACAGGGTCAGGCCTGTTATCTTGCAGCCGTTGAATCTCGTTTAGCTCTTTCATGAGTCTTCTGGTACGCACTGCAGCGGCCCTCTCCCGCACCTCATTGGCACCTGCCACCTTCTTCTTCGACAGCCCTGTAGCACCAGGACTTGCCGGCAAACTAGCCGCAGCCTCCGCTGGAGACACACCATCTCTGAAATTTGATAAATTATTACATTTCAAATATACTTTATTCCAATAGCATAAATGGAGGAATAGTAGATATACAAAAGTTAGGGAACGTATTCAAACTACGTGTCTATTTTAAGGGAAGGGGGTGTTCACAATATCACGCCACAAGAGGAGGGATGGGGATAAATATCTCTAAAGAAAATTTAGCATTTTTTAGCAAAATATGATTGATTTCCCCCGTATTTATGGATTATTACGTGAAACCTAGAGGAAAGAAGGGAGGAGGGGGGAGCGGGGATCTACTTACCACATTTTTATTTTTGACAAGGTTTGCCGAGGTTTTTTAAAAACAGTTCACGTGGATTGGGTACGTACCCTTATTCCTATGTAGAAGGATATGATTTCCAAACATACCTACTAACATACATTTAAATATGCCTATTATCAGGTTCCTTGAAGTAAGTCACGCCCTAGACATTCTTAGGTCGATATCCGTCAGACCACATTCCTCACATCACGTGGTATGATTGAGTTGAATGACTACGTGTTATAAAAATTGAAATAATCTAAAGTTACGTTCATTCTGATCTTTGTTATGCATGTTGTAACGTTTCTTATATATAACATCATATTCACCGACACCCTTCATGTGGTAACAGGCGTCAAGTGAGAACATTCATTTGCATAATATTGTTAACAGGTCTCCGTGCCCGTTACAGGTGACTAATGGCGTAAAAGTTACATGACTAATATTACAAAATCGTGTTATCTCATTAGTCAAGGCTTATAATGTACGATATGTGATCTTGAACAAAGATTTAATTTGACAATTGAGTAACTGCGTATGATCTTAATAATGATATGAAAGGTTAAGGCTTATTGCAATAGATCAATAGATCGCATTATCGAATCAAAGATCGATCCTATCGGCCTCAATCACGCACATTATCTATTTATTGAGAATAGTTTGCAATACTTTGTTTTGCTTTATTGATCAGAACAAAGAGCTGGTTGGATTTAGATGCAGAACGTCCTCGATCGTATCTCACGCTAAGGGGTAATCAATATTCTTGCAACGATTCAATCCAATATGCAACATCGCAATGTTTATTTACGCCTTTACAAGTAGTTAGGTATCACGGGCGATAATGTTACATTTTGTTAAAAATAGTATTAGTGTGCATGAACTTTGAGAGTATTTCCTACACTTATTTTCGAATTGGGGCGTTACGCGCCACATATTTGGGTTAAGATGTTTGTACGCGGTGTAACTCATTTATCCATCAGAGTAGAGCGTCGTAAATAAAGCACGGCCACTTAATCTGAACCACTGGTTTGGGTTGTATCCAATATTTATGAGTTAGGGACTGCTCGCATTAGTGCAGTTGCAGTGGCTTGAATACACAAAGCCGGGTGGAAGTCGGAATGCGTCGAGGGCCGGTCGTTGACACACCGTGGGAGTTATACCTACGCACTTACTTTTGTGGAATAATTTTGAATTTAACTTAAATACCGTATTCCAGAGAGGCAAGATTAAAGTAAGAGCATGTTTAAAATATCTGTTTGTCAGGAGAAGGTCTTGAATTTCATTATTAGGAAAGCAGATGTGTCATCGTCAACCCATTATTGTCCCACTGCTGAGCACGGGTCTTCTCTCAGAACGAGAGAGTTTTAGGGCATAGTCCACTGCGCTGACCAAGTGCGAATTGGTAGACTTCACATACTTTTGAGTACTCTTTTATTTTAGAGAACTCTCAGATATGCAGGTTTCCGTACGATGTTTTCTTCACCGTAAAGCAGTGATAATTCATTTCTGCAGATATCTACTTAAATCTATGTATATAAAAGCGAAAGCATGCTCACTCACTCACGTGTTGACTAAAACGCATAGTCTGAACTAATACAGTTAGAAACATCAAATTTTGACTAGACTTTTATGACGTAAACGTAGCTCAGAACGGATTTTCTAATATTCAACCCCAAAGAGGATAAAATCGGGGATGAAAATGTGTATAAAACTCTGTCAATTTTGATGCAAGCTCAGTGAAACCCAGTTATTAATTCCTCTGCTCTCCTCTTCTGCAATGCAGCAATCAACGCCCAACGTTAAACATTCTTAAATATTGCGCTGTGAATCTTCGTACATCGCTTATGAATTTTCAATATCAGCAAATGATATTTTACTTTTTAAGGCGACGAACTTGTCATTTATCTTGGTACATAGGTGGCTTTTAAAATATTTTAAAATACCTAATGTCTTCGAGTTTACGAAGTCTGCTCTAGATTGATATTACGTCTCATTTTCAGTTTATTCAACGTTTGGATAATGAGTAAGTACATTATTCTCAATTTATGTATTTTATTTATGTATTATATTTCTCGATTTATGTATTTAATTAATTGTATCTGTAATTGTAATGTTGTGATAGTAAAACTAAGCAATCGTCCGGAATTGATTTCAATAGTAAAAACTGAAAAGTAGCGAGTAGAATTCGCGGACAAACTATACATATATACTATACATACATTTCATACGGCAAAAAAGCACGCTTGTTGTATGGAAGTTTCTCCTCAATATTTATTTTATTCTTTTTTTAGTATCAGTTGTAATAGCGGCATCTGTAAAAATTTCAACTGTTTAGCTATCAGGATTTATGAGGTACAACAGCCTGGTGACAGACAGAAGGACAGACGGACAGCGGAGTATTAGCAATTGTAATAAAAGTAAAAGTATTATAAATACTGTTGAAATTTTCGTTTCTCTTAATCCTTTATAAAATGTCAGAACATAATTAAAGTAATTCCTCGTTCACGCTGACGGTGTCGTAAAAACCTAATTGCGCGGATAAAAATAGCCGGTTTGAGATATATTTAAGCTCAGCAAGGTTCCAGTGAAAGTGAAATGAGGTAGGTAGCGGCCATACGTCATATTCACATCACATAACGTATGGTTGATCGTAGGGATGGCGAATCTACACGAAAAGTAAAGATTTTTTCATTTCCTAATCTTCGAATTTCTTACATTAATTTCTTAGATTTATTTTATTACTGATTTAGGAATAGCTAGGTTTATTATTTAAACCGACGTTTCGTTTTGGCCAGAAAGCACAATACGAAGAAACTTTTCGTTTTTATGCAACAGGAAAAGGGAATGTAGATCTATACAGATTTTTTTGATATCGATTTGTAAAGACTATTAGCTTAATATCGATTAAAAATCGATTCATGCATTAATCGAGCTCATCCCAGATCGCCATTCCTATTTGAACGTTTGAACGAGCAATCCCGAGTCAGTCCGCTTGTCGTGCCGCCAGTACAGATAACATATCAGTAAAGCGGTATTATATTTATATTGAGGACGCTATACATAATTACTGATATTTCATTATGAGCTTCCCCTCGTAGCGCACACACTTCTTTGAACTCATTAATCACAATTCCTACAGAATACATAGTTTTACATACATAAGCAAATAATCCTATACATGGAAACTATTTATAAGAAACATCTGTCAAAGTCACCTGGGGTGTCCAAGATTGAAACGAGTAGCAAAAATAAAAATTTAATTAAACGTTAAAAATTAATAAACGATCCGCGACTTGTAAAACCGCTACCAGTACGCTACGCTTTATAGGATCGTTAGCATTTTTGTCTGATCTTAGGAGCGAGGAATCTGGAATAAATAGTCTCTGGAAATCGTCGAAAAACGTAAACTCCCTTCTTATATATACCTATGGTGACCACTTTATTAATTGTATAAATGATTTGTATATAGGTATTGATATCATAACTCATGTGTTCAACCTAATTTACATATCCGTTGAAAAACTATTCATAACTGATTAATTGCCTATTTTGCATATTAGCGCTCTATCTATCATACTGCGTACCAGGGATGTTATGGAGCTGAGGATCCGTAACCGACACTATCGGATATCCGAAATAAAAAATATCCGTAACCGTAACATTTTATCGGATACGGTTACGGTAACATTTGTATCGGATACGGTTACGGTTACCGTAATAAAAATATTTCGAATAAATTCGGATATGTCTCGAGAAATATTTTTATTTTTAGTTTTAGTACAAATAACCTAAAATTAAATAGGTAACAATAATAATAACTAATGTGAGTTATACCCTGTACAATTTAGATAGATCTTTTTGACGTGCGGGCTATAGTGATGGGAAACAGAAAATATCTAGTAGGTAGTCCAAAAAATAACGTTTTAAAATACTTGTAACTGTGACGAGATGGTGTGGATGTATTATGTGGCAAATTCTTTTTTGCACTAAAAATATAAAATATTAGGTAGATAATTGACGTTGGGTCATTAATTATTCATAATGAGTATACAGTAACATAATAAGTATACAATAACCTATTTCATATTACAGGGTTATTTTTGGACCTCCCGCCAAATTTAAATAGGTGGTTCAGGTCGTGAAAGTAAACAACTTTTACAAAAAAAAACACGGGTCAAAAAGTGAAATAAAATCATATTTTCCCATACGAAATCGACCACGTGATCGAACAGTTTCATTGTCTATTTGTATTTGACGTTTAAAATTCCTTTAAAATATTAAATCCGTAACCGAAACTAACGGATAATCCGAATAAATTACATATCCGTTACGGTTACCGAATTAGTAAAATTTAATTACTATATCCGTATCCGTATCCAGATCCGAAATTTCATATCCACAACATCTCTACTGCGTACCTACCTGCATTGTGAATGCTATTGTCAATGCAAAGTTATCATAACATTACGTAGTGCCAAGTCGGTCAATGATCAAATGTACCTCCGTAATTTTAACACACAACTATTTAATCTCTAAAAATATAATAAGTGAGCTAAATATGTTCTAAGGCTTTTCATATTTTATAATTATAAAGACTTATTATGATGTTGTTATATTTTTCTCATTTATAGTGTTCGCAATTCTTGAAGTAACATACGAAGTGAAATTTGAGTCAAATTTTACCAACTTGTTTGAAGACTTATTGCAATATTTCCTTATTATTATTAATTTTGTGCAGCGTTTTCCCTTCGTACTTTATATTTCCACTTGGCAAAAAAGTAACAAATTTTTCATAAAGCTTTCTACCGGAGAAATCGAGTAATCCGTTTGAATGATTACCTCATAGTTAACAATACAAGTTTTTGATTTTAGTAAAGACACTGTCTTCGTAATGAGAGTCTCTATTTAAGATTTATTAGATTCATTCATAGACTCGGCAAGGCTGTTAGTACTTTTGAAGTTATTTATTTCTGGAATACATTATTCCTTTGCTAAACGAGGAAAATGAGAGACATATGTTTTTTTGCATTTAAGAAAATCAAATTGCCAACGAATTAAGTTAAGATATCTAACAAATGCTTGGCGTTGCTTTATAATAGCATATTTATAAATTGGGTCGTATAAATTCAGCATTTTCATCTACTACGTAGCAGTTTTTGTGCTGACTGTATTGTACCTAGTAACGTACCTACATAATATATAAACAACACAAGCAAAAGCCATATTTGTTTCTATCCACGGCATTTTCCATTCTAACGAATATTATAACAACAAAATTTAATGAGGATGGATTTTTTTGGTTATTCTTCTATGCCTAAAATAATCGAATTTTGATAAAATTTGCCAGATAGATAGTTTATAACAACATCACTTGACCGTATGAAAGATGATCAAAGCGGGGCCGTGGGATAAAGCTAGTAGAGCCAGTTTGCCAGGTGGTAGAACCAATGTAGTCCGACCGGGTAAGTACCACCGCCACATCTATTTCTAGCGTGAAGCAGTTCTTGCTTTTCGGTGGAAGGCTGTAGTTGCCGGCCCACTTTTATATGAGGCGACCATCTCAGTCCTCGGGAGTAGCAACGCATCTGTGATCGACTTCAGATAGAACCCCTGCTCAATATGAAGTTGCTTACATAAGTCCATAGGCGGCAGTAACCATTTACCATCAGGTGGGCTGCTTGCTCGTTTGCTGATAAATATTTATGAAAAAAAAAGAAGAACATATAAATAAAATTATTCCACGTATAATAAATATCTGTCTTGTCACGTCTCGTCGTGAATGTAGTGAACGTTATAATAAATTAAGCATAGGACCGTTACGATGTATAAATTAATCTAAATACAAAATTATGGTTCATGCATAAATAAATATACTCTACGAACTAAATCACCACTCATTAATCATACGAAGTTGAGTGACTACGAGACAATTGTGGATACGGCTTTCAGTTAATGAGTTTTATATGACTCATACGCGAGTGAACATTCAGAGCAGGGATGTTATGGAACTAACGGATATCCGAAATAAAATTTTATCCGTAACCGTATTCGTTATAAAAGATTCGGTTAATTTCGGACATGTTGCGAGACATCTTTTGATTTAACTAAATAACACTTAAAATTGATTAGTTTGTAGTAAAAACTGATATGACTGATTGTAATTGCAAATGATAACATAGAAATAAAACCAAATTATTACCAATTTGTATTCTACTTCTAAAAATCCTTAAAAATATAAGATCCGTCAACGAAATTATCTGCAACTAATGGATAATAATTACTTAACCATAACCGTATCCGAAACCGGTATAATATTATTTCTATATCCATATTTACTTCTAGATCCGAAATTTTATATCATTAACATCCCTAATTCAGAGTTTGAAATTCAAATAAAAGCTCAGTGCTGCATTACTCTGAGTAGTCGCAGGTGTAGTAAATTAGCTTAGTTTAAGTTATACGGATTGCGAGAAGCATTACTCAACTCATATTATATATACTTAAGTATGAGGTTCTCAGGTACCTCCTTAATTCAATTTTCATGTCACGTTATTTAAGATATGATAAGCTTTACTTAAATACATTTTGGAAAATTAAGAACATGGAAATGCCGCCATAGCCACATATTTTACGCATGATGAAATTTTATCACAGAAAAAAGCTGATGATATACATATGTATTATTTTGAAACACATTACAAAATTACACCTTTTAGCACCATTGGACTTTGAAAACTGGTAAGTATAAATTATATTGACGGGTTTTCAGTAAAGATTCAGTAGGCTTTACAGAGAGGTAATATTTTACCTGGAAATGCGAAACTGACATAAAAGTTTAAATGAAAAAAAAGGAAATTAAAATCGGTCTAGAAACGCCCCAGTTTTCCAGTATTATACGGAAATAGAGTTTATCCATATTCCGGAAAATCTAGTGAATATTTTCAATTTCCATAAAATGGAACCCCCGTGAACTAGCCGCATACAATGCCGTTTGAATCTTGTCGGTCAGTAGCGGCGTTGCAAAGTTATGTCCGAACATACATAAAAAATATATATATACGTGACTAATAGATAACCTCTTTCTTTTGGGAAGTCGGTTAAAAATAAGTGACGATTAGATAACCTTTTTCTTTGGAAAGTCGGTTAAAAATGTTGGTAACAAATATTTGAACAACGCAGTTCAATGGCAAGGGATGCACAATTCCAAGTAACGAATTAACAAGGCCTCTACCAAATTTGCATTCCAATAACCTCAGATCATTCAACATTTTTGTTTGTTGACTGTGCAGAACTGGTTTAACGAAGGCCTCGGTAAATCCTTTCTATATAACCGTTGAACTCGCAACATTATTACACCACAGTCTAATTCAATATAACAATCTAAAATATGTAGTAATCATTAAGATTGATGGTTATTTATTCTGAGCTTTGTTGGATCCTCTTTCTATTCTTTAAGTATCTACCACTATAACATTTTCAAATTAGCAAGAATCCCTCCACTAGTAATAACAAAATTATAGAAACCGGTTTTATAACCACAAATATTACCAATAAAATTATCCTCAATTGTCGTTTTTATTAAATTTATGGTATTAAAGTAGGTATGGTATTAAAGAAGGATAAATATATAAAAGAAAGAGGCAAATAATACTTGCGAATTTGTGATCGATTGTTTCTTGTTGCAAATTGAGACGATTGTAAGAATTAAAGGTAAGAATCGACCATTTGACGCGTATGCATGAAATGTAAACGAAGGGGTAGACGTATCTTACTTTGAAAAACCCTGATCTGTAACTACAAACATCTTAAAATAATTTTAATTATAAATTTTGTAATGTATTTCACTAGATAGAACTTTGTTAAAAGAGATTTTCACAATAGTCGTGTAATTTTTTTTTTTTTTTAATTTTATGACAAATACATTGTTATGGTGAAAGTGCGAAGTAAATCCCACACTAGGATTTTCTCCTGTGTCGTGGGTGCCATGGACACACAAACACCCAGACCCAGAACAGAAATCTAAACTCATCATTCATATTTCTGTCTGGCCGGGAATCGAACCCGGGACCCACTGCGCGTCAGACCGGTATGGTGACCGCTCGGCCACGCGAGTAGTCGTCGGGTCGTATTAAAAGAATTGCAAGTTCACATTTGAGATACAAATATGAGATAGGTGTGTCACCACCTTTATAATATGAGTAGTAATAAGTACCTACGTAATATTTGTACCTTCATCTTATTATAGCGATAGCAACGTCAACTCCAGCTTATTAATAACGGCATTACCGTTTAATGGCCAATGGCTGGATAAATATAGTAGTGTACATGTCATATTTAGTCCGAGATGTCTCTGTGGCCGTGTTCCGCATTGTCGTTGGTGACGATTGTCGCATGTCGTGAACAAACCGGCCTCAACTCTCCGTAAACAATGTCTTTGTGTTCGAGTTGCAAAACAGTGGCATCGGCTCGCTTCTACACTTCCTGGATTCAGCTTTGTTACGTATAATTTTGATAGTCTTACTTTATTTTTAGGGTTCCGTAACCAAAGGGTACAAACAAAACCTTATTACTAAGGCTCTGCTGTCCTTCCGTCCGTCTTTCCGTCAGTTCGTTTTTCCGTCTATCCGTCTGTCCATCTGTCCGTCAGTCCGTCTATCCGCCTGTCAGTGTGTCTGTTACCAAGCTGTATCTGTATCTCATGAAAAGTGATAGCTAGAGAGTTGAAATTTTCACCGATGACGTTTTCACAGATGACGTATTTCTGTTGCCGCTATAACAACTAATACTATAAATAAAATTAAATATACAAAGTTAATAGTTAATGGGGGTTCCTATACAAAGAACGTGATATTTTTGCCGCTTTTTATAGATAATGGTATCGAGCCCTTTGTGCGCGAGTCAGAGTCGCACTTGGCCGATTTATTTCAAGTGTTTGTGTTATTCGAGTTACCGGAAAGCCTTAGCAAGTACGCTAGTACATGTAATAGGTAAGATTAAAAGATAACTGCGTAAAGAATGAGTTTGTTAATGATATCGCTGAATAAATGTTTGCTGTTCCTAATTTACAAACCGAGTTACTTTAGTAACAACGCAACTAATTTCTGAGAAATGATGAGTAGTAAAAAATCTGAATTACAAGCGTAAATAGCATAGATAGCATTATGGATGGTCGTTATACTTAGATTATATTATTGTTGCTATTTTCAAAAAAAAAAAAAACAGCATAGTTTTTAAGGGCTGTCAACGCGTTTTTATACAATTTAAGATGGCCATATTTATGATTTGTAATAACGGGAACTCTTTTAACCAAAATAAGTTATATTCTCATATGATAAATATCTAAGAATTTAAAGTGAAAATACATTTTTTTGTTTTAAGTTACTACTTAGTAACATTGTTAAAAATAGTAAAACAAAAAACCCGACTGCGTAAAATGTATTTTTTGTTCATTTTGATATACATATTTAATTTAACCTTTTAAATGAGTTTCCGTGAAAATACTCAAATAAATATATAGTTAATATTTCGAATGTTCTATTTACTAGCTTTTATTTGATACCAATATTGCCGTAATAATAATAAAAGCATCATTCCCTTCCTTATTTGCCCTACTTGCAGGCGCCATTTTTAAAAATTATATAGCCTATGTCACTTTCCAAACTGAGACGATTCTAATGGTATGTCATACGTCATAATTCGTCAAGCCGTTTAGGCTGTAGCGGGTGCCAAAAAAATGGACACACATACAGACAAACATACATACGCTCGAAAACATTACCCTCCTTCTGCTGCACTCGGGTAATAGTCATGTTTTATCGTCTTTAAGGATTTAAACGTGACAAATGATAATGAGTTGCAAATAAGGTAGAGCGGGAAATGCTCTACCTTGTTCGTAAATGCGTCATAAATAACAGTGTTGGTTTGGAATGTCGTCCATGTGCGCTTTCCCATCGCGTCACTGACGAGTAAGGTAATGTTAATGACGCCATATTAAATATCTCATTCACATTACTTAATATTAATCTGTGACAGTACGCAAGTACCGTTTTTGTTTAACAGTGTTATTAAATTTGAGTATATGTTTTGAAATGAAGTGATTTGATTGTGACTATCATTTGTATATTGTATTGTAATTTGTGTGTAGTATTTGTATATTATATTCGTACTTGTATTATCAGCTAAATATGAAGTAATCTATATATTTATACGTGGAGCGAAAACTATGGATCCCTTGTTCCGAATACGGGGCACACGGAGGAATATGAGATTTGATATAGATATATATATTTTTTATCAGATTGAAATAGCAGACCACCCGATGGTTAGCGGTGATTTCTTCCCATGGACATAAGTACCTTCACATAGAATAGGAGCTTTACCCGAAGTCTGATCACGGATGCATTGCTGCTCTCTAGTACTTAGATGGTCGCCTCATATATATGAAGCGGCAATTACACCCTTCTACCGAAAAGCAAGACAAAAAGGACTACTTCATGCTAGATATAGATTTGGTGTTTGTACCTTCCCGGGCGAACTATAATGGTTCTACCACCTGGTAAAAAGCTAAAGGTAATGTAGAGAAGGAGTTCAATATTTATGTATAAGCATAAATATTGGGTAAAATGTGGTTTATAGTTAATCTATATTCACAAGATTTTTTATTAACTTTACTACTAATGATTGTACGACTTAACTATATGTAGGCGTGACCTAGTTTATATAATATCATACATGATATTATAATTTTAATATGGAGTGACAGTTATGCTGAATATTTACACCATTATGCACGTTATGTACATTATGCACGTAATGTTCTAGGCACATAAGGTATGTAAGAGAACATAATTATATGTAATTAAATAGATAAAATATTTGAGATAGTCATATTCTGGTCGTATTGTTTGTTATGTGGTGTCATAAAACAAGTTAAAGTAAACATGAAATAGCACGCATACGACATTTCAAATATTTAAAGTTTCATATCACATCGGCGTGTTTACGCGACTTCAACACGAATGGCTCAAAGTTACAAATTCTTACCCTTACTTTCAAGGTCTTATTTCAATTTAACATCACCTTGAAACTAATTATATTTTTTATGTATTCATTAAATTCGATTAATGTTACGTTCGTGGTAAAAACCGCCATGTTGACGTGTTATAGAAATGGGTTACTTTGTTATTTTTAATTTTTTATATGTATTTAATTCAAGTTCAAGATAAATTATGTTAATGTAATATTTTAATCCTTTATTAGTCGACAGTAAGCAATGAGTATCCGCCGTTTAATAAGTATCCGTGTATATTATAAGCTTATTGTAATGACAGTTACTTACTGATAATATTACGTGATTAATCTTTAACACCATTAACTTATTATGTTTGTTTACAATTCTTATGTACATAGTCCGCGTCTAATCAGTTTAGGTAACCATAAGACGGTACAAGCAATAATGCGAGTTAATCCATTTATTCACTTACGCTTACTCTTACGCATTTTATATCACACTTGAGCTGTTTTTACGATTACATAAAATAAAAACAATCCGTACCTCGTAAAGCTATGTCAGTATTTGCATATGTAATACTGATAAATGAAAAATTAAGGTAAATACTTTGTGAAACAAATATAATGGGAGATAAAATTAAAAATAGAGAGACTCTTATCACTAGTAAATATTCCTAATTAGATTGTAAGAAGTTCCTATTAGACTTATGTTTTCAGTTTTGATACGCATGTGTGTGTAGTTGTGATGTTTAGCACATAACGAAATAATTACATGGAAAGTAATTAATTTTTTTTTTTTAAATAAATATAAAGTAGTAAACAAGCAAGCATGGTAAGTGGTTACTGCCGCCCATGGACATTTGTAAGCAACTTCATATAGAACAGGGATTCTATATGAAGTCTAT
>DWNE01001614.1:0-21362 GCA_018249875.1 Cecropterus toxeus | reverse complement strand
GGAGTGCTCACCATACCGGTCTGACACGCAGTGGGTCCCGGGTTCGATCCCCGGCCAGACATAAATGTAAATGATGAGTTTAAATTTCTGTTCTGGGTCTGGGTGTTTATGCAATCGTCTTTGTGTGTCCACAACACAGGAAAAAATTCTACTATAGGGCTATGAGTGTAGAAAGCGTTTATATATATGTTACTCTTGGTGTGGTAACGTACGACGTACATATTTATCCGAGACGTTCCAACTTAGTCCTCGGTGATAGCATAGCATACAAATGCGTTGCTATCCCCGAGGACTAAGTTGGAATAAGAGTCAAACCTCAGGTCTGACTCTGATCTTACGTGGGGTTGATTACAGATGTTCATGTGTGGCCACTCACCGCCAGATGGTCTGCTTGCTCAACCGTACATATTTCTACCCAAAATATTGGTTTGGTTTGGTTACATGCTAGAAAATAACATTCTTCTCCATTAAAGCTATAAACCGATTTTTTGTAAATCTAAATAAAATACAAAATCTAAAATTGTAACAAGGTGAAATGCTATCAGTGAGAACGAAGCCCGCTGTCGCATCGAAATAATCACAGTATCGGTCGCTGATGGAACGAAAAATCCCGTCAGCAGATAATGAACGCTATTTAACGCATCGTTTAATTATATTGTACAATTTTCGCCCATTCGCACTGTTTCACTTCAAAATCATTTTATGATTGCGTTGTGAATTGTAATTAGCTGTTCATTTAATAGAATATACATAATCAAATGGAAATGTTGTTGATCATTCCTGTTAATTGGTTTAATAAGCCGTCATAAACCAAGCAATTAGTAATATTTTTCGTTCGCGTGATATTTGTAAAAGATTTTGTATTTATTTTATTTTATTTTTTATTTATTTGGGAAACACACAATTCACTTTTTACATAAAAAACGATTCATAAAATATGACACAAATGAATACAAACAGTTTCCACTATTAAGTAGTACAAAGAAGCAAAACAAGATGTGCTAAAATTATATTAACGCGAATGACAAAAATTATGATGAAAGAATAAAGGGTTAATAAAAAAGATACAAAATAATTACTAAGATTTGGATAAATTTATAACTAATGTGAACTATTTGATCAAACTCTCAATCGCTTGTCGTACACTCCTCTTGTAAATACCAATCGAGCTGCTGATTGGTATTTATTTTATATTTTCACATGATAAACCATTCCAATCTAATTCTTTCATCTGGATCAAAAACTAATTTGTATATAATTTGACTGCGGTGTTTTAGCCCGTAATCTAGTATCCACCATAACGGTAGTAGGTTAGCTGTGTGCTCGGGCCCCCCTCGAGCGTTGAACTGCCGGTTATATTTAACTGCGACAACACGTGTGTCAGAACACAACACACAGCTGGGGAGCTGCAACTGTTTAAAATCAGAAAATATACAATATGGTTTCCAAAAACGGCATGATATTCACGGCAATGTGCATACAATGTCTACACTTAAGTTGGTACTTAAAGAACTAAATGTTGGAGAATAATGAGTGGCTAATACTAGACGTAAATTTGTCGTAAACCCTCAAGTTTTATTTTAGTCTTATAGACACGCCGGTAAAAAAACTGTAATTCCGACGGAGTTGAGTACTTTCGTAAATTACTACGTAAAGTTTTACGACAAGTTACTTAGTTATAACATTCCTTACCTGTTTCGATTTTTTTTAGCTTTTTTCTCTAAAAACAGCAGCCTGCTTATTACTCCTTATGAATTCCTCCATTCGAAAGTCGTTGGTTTTAGACTACATCGGCAGTTTCATACGGACAGGCCGTACAAACAGACAGATATACTTTTATAATGTAGTATACAATTTTCTACCATACACCATAATATACCTTAAATTCTCTGTATAAGTATGAACGCGAGTATACAATTTGTTTCTTGTAAAAATATAATAATATGTCTAAATGTGATGCCAAGCTTTGACGTAGAAATTTCCGGCTTCTGTAAATGAGTCGTGTACCTACTGAATTTTAATATTGGATTTAACAATCTTCACATACTCGAGAATTCTACCAATTCGGAAAGATTCAAAGATTTAAAAATGGAGTAGTAGTGATTACATAGTACGGAAACGATACTTAAGTATCGCCCTTAGCCCTTACAATCTCAAGACGTCTAATATTGCATTAACCATTATTACACTGGCATCGATACACGCGAAATTTAACCTAGTTTAATTGAACCTTCCCCTGCTACTTGCGCAAGCATACAGTTTATATATAAACACTTTAGTTATGATAGTAATTTACTGAAATTTTAAAAATAGTATTCAGAAACACCGAAATATGTGAGATGTCTTTGAACTTATGAATCACATTCCGAATTAGTTTACTGTAGTATGATTAAGAATGAATACAACATCAAACTAAATATAAATAAATATAGTACAATATGTAGACATATATATAACAGATGGTTGTGATCATTAAGTCGACCAATGGTCTATTTATTGGTAAATGATAAGTTAAAATTCTTTCGCATCAGTATTTACTTCATTCAATAGCCTAAATGTTATAAATCTTAATTTTATGTCGTGTTTAAAAGGCCACGGGTCTATGAATATGGCACAATATAAACCAGTGCGCTTTTATATGGGGTTGTTGGGATACAAAGTGAAACTATCCCATGTGTCGGTGCCTACCTGAAGATTCACAATGGCGTTCAATGAACCCCGTGCGACGCCCACCCATGTCATTGTGACGGTTGGCGAGCACTTACCCATTGTTACTTGTTACTTTCTGAGGCACACTTCGTAGACTACGTTATGGTAGAACTGCACGTGTCTTTGACGATGTTAAATTCGTTCGAAGTTAAGCCCTGACGTCGCAAGCGCCACTCGAATTTGTCATATGGTCGTTTTCAGTTTTATTTGATAACTGTTACATAGCCGATATTTCGAAGTTAATTAGTTGTGCATGATCGACAAATGCATTTGTTCTGACTTAGTCAATTTAATTTGCCTTGTTTCTTTTCATTGTTGAAAGTTAAATCAATAGGTTTAGCTTTTGTAATGGTAATTTACCCTCATACGTTAGTTTATCTTGCAAAGCTTAGCTTTGCATTGTATATCGATGCGGTATGATAGCATGGTAATAAAATACTTTCTATTGACGTCTAGTTGAAGTACCCATGCTTCGCTAGAGGACATAAAAATATTCGCTATGTTTAAATAGTGCAAAATATCTAAATCAAAAGCACGTGTTGATAAGGTAAATAAGCTCCATGCAATTTTTAATATAAATGTTAATATTAAGTGGTTCTTGCGTGATTGAGTAACAGACAGACAAACTATCTCATTTTTATAAATTAGTACGAATATGCTATATCGGACCGTGCCTATTCAACGTATGAAACTTGTGCGAGGTTTTTGCGTTCATTTGAGCAAAATCGCAAGTTTGAACGCTCCACTAAACTAGTAAAGCTTCTCGTTGCATTGAAATTGTTGAACGTTTTTACGTTCATCTGAACTAGTTCAAACTTGTAGACTAGTGCAGCTCTTCCACGGAATGAACTTTTTCGTGTTTTTTACGTTAATTTGAACAAGTTTGAACGTTTAGACTAGCGAAGCTCCGACGGGCATAGAACTTATCTACCTTGTTTCGTTGACTCTAGTAGGTACGATCGTCTAAACGAATAAGCTTCTTTACGCATGGTGCTTATTTGAAGGTCTTTGTTATCTTGTCCAAATGCGCAGACCAAAAAATTGCCACCATGAGCGGAAAATTTTATAGTTTTGTCTTTATTTAATTCTGATTCTGATTCAAATTCTAACAATATACACCTTATATGTTTAAGATCTTCCACGCGTGGACCTTATTATTCCAATGTTGTGTTTAAAAATATAGTACAAAATTTAGTTTTAATAAAATATTGAAGTGTAATAAATAAGTCTATTGATCGTTTATTTGTGTGCTCACATTTCATAGTTGAGCACATTGAACGCTTGGAGTATGGGAACTCAAGCTCGATTAAACATAGTAAGAGCTTATTTATATAAGTGCGCGTATAGACGTCCTAAACAGCTAGAAGCTACACAACATAAGTAACATTACTTTAATCACGTGCCACCTGTTCTATGCTAATATGACTCAAACTAGATTTTTTAAAATTTTGTGCTTTGTCATTCATGAAGACAGTTTTTAAATCAACAATTCTATAACAGTATATACAAAACAAATTATTAAAGTGATATAAACAAAAAATCCATAAAATGAAAAATACAATACTTAAAAAAAAACTTGCCTCCACTATAAGTGTGCTACTTGCATGTATTAATTTTATTATTATTATTTATTATTGCATACTTTGTATGACTAATACTTATTTTTTATGGATATAGAATAATTTATCATATAAATTATTAATTATTAGCTGTTGCTTTGTACGATTGCTATAGAGTACAGCATTAGTAAATCGAAAAATCAAGGGCTCCTAGAGAACCTAACACTACCTATTTAAAGATAAAATTAGGTAAAGCCTTTTCTTTTTTGTCACGAAATGGCAACCTTCAAAAAGTACCCGACTCAGTGGGAGCAAAGCCGGGTTGTGTGCGATTTTTACCGCACTAAAATCCCACGTCCTCAGCGCTGTGTGAAGGAATCCGGGATCTCCAACAGAACACAACCGGAGTCCTCCATACGCGATACCCCTTTGGGACTTTTTACCGATGAACATTTACGCTCACGGTGCCTTTAGGTGTTTACGACGACATGCGACCACACGTGCCGTCGTCGTCCTTCCCGGGGT
Source organism: Cecropterus toxeus (assembly GCA_018249875.1). Taxonomy (NCBI): domain Eukaryota; kingdom Metazoa; phylum Arthropoda; class Insecta; order Lepidoptera; family Hesperiidae; genus Cecropterus; species Cecropterus toxeus. The sequence continues at coordinate 16,569 of DWNE01001614.1, read as the reverse complement.
CGATTGGCTGGGCAGCTCGAGCTCCCACTCTTACCACTCGCAACCTCGGAAGTCCCCTTTTAGTCGCCTCTTACGACAGTCAGGGGATACCGTAGTCCTATTCTGGTCCTGGAACTACAGGGACAGAGTAGGTAAAACCTAAAACACGCGCGAACGAAGTCATGAGCGGAATTTGTAAAGTATGTAGATATTCATCTGAAAATATAATTTTATCGGCTTTAATGGGTTATCTCCTGAAAATTTTGGTCATAAATTAATACAATTAAGTAATCAACCTCTCCCGCATTTATCGTTGGATACTCCCGAACGTTTTCTATACAGTACCTACTACAAAATTAATTTAGGAGAAATTTAATTAATGACTTATAGAATTTTATGAATAGACGAAATGTTAGCGGTGTCTTTAATTAATGCGTAATTAATTTTGACGACGCCCATCGCCTTATATTTCGATTGAATACTAATTGCGAATAGTTCAAGATATTTATTGGATTACAGACTCAATAAATTGTATGACTTGATTGATGTTTGAATCGGCCTGAATGAGTGTGCTTTCTTAGAAAATTATATTTTTTCTTTGATTTAATTCACTATTCAGTATAAGATTACAAAAGGTAATCTAATGTAGTTTTTTAATATTAAGTGATTGATAGGAACTTAAAATAGCATTGTATAAGTAAGGTTAATTAACTCTAGATTAAATAGGGATAAATCACTTAACACTACGCGACATTACAAGAGTCGACAGTTGTCCGGCCTCTAAAATCTCGAAAACCAGCCTACTTTTATTGGGAAATGTAAAGAAAATAGAATCTAATAAAAATTACTTCAAACACACACTTTGAATCATATTGACTATATTCTATAAGCATTTCTTTTTTGTTTATAAATGTTAAGTAATATGAAAGCCTTTTTTTTACTTAAAAATGTCAGTTACATTTAGGTATAATATAAAACGCATTTTGTAAGTACAAAAAATTTATATTATAACTATACAAAACATGTATATAAAAAAAAAACGATATTTCGCTTTGACTGTAACTGTTTAATGAGATTTGTAATTTCTTTCAATGTGTTTTTATCAAAATTTCATAAATGCATGTAAGAAGATTACTGTTATCTTGAAACACTAAGCATGGCTGTGTGAGTTATTAAGTTATTTTAAGCATACAGTCTCTCACGCGAAACTACTTAAACAACTTTTACGGCAACTTGTAAATAACTTATCTATCGCCATGCGTCTCCACACCGACTGCGCTTATATCAAATAAATAAACGGGTATCATCATAAATTAAAGCCATTAAAGCATTAAAAGTTGAATCAGATGTTTATTGCTTGTCTAAAATATGCAATAATGAAGTACAATCGAAAAGCACGGTGGTACTTTGCCAAATCCATATTTACTGAAGACTTGCTTAGGACTACATATGTAACTGAAACATAGTGTACTGCTGTATTTATAAATCGCATTAGTAGCCAGTTGTCTGTAAGAAACCACTAGTTGTCACATTCCTAAAAGCAAATCGCATTCGGTATCGCTTCACCTGACGCTAGTAACATCTTATTATCTTACTTATATTATGTCGGTGATAGTTTGTCAGGATTTATGTTTGTTTGTTTTAATTATTTGTTTGTTTGTTATTCTTACACGCAAAACAAATAGTTGGATATCGCTGAAATTTGGCACATGTATAGGGGAGTTTTAGTGCGGTAAGAATCCTACATAACCCGGCGTTGCTCCCACGGCGGCGTCGGGTACCTTTTGAAGGTTTAAAGCTATCTTTTTTTGTAACGAGGGGTTACAAAAAAGATAGCTTATGACTTGGATTTAGACATAGAATACTCAATAACGTAGTAAACGTGATAGAAGCGAGCGGAGCCGCGGGCTTTTTTATCATATACGTCGGCCCCTAAACGCATTGAGCTACAACTCGACTAAGATATTATTTCTCGTCACTCTGAAGGTCTTAAAAATTTCGACGGAGTTTACGTAGTGCGAAGTCGGGGTAGCCGTTGATATTGATCGTAGTGCGCGCGCACATTCTGGCGAAGTGTACATAGATGATCGTTGAGGCGTTTCGGTGGCGCGCCGCAACAACTGGAGTGAACTCTTAGTACCATCGGAGTGTCATCGACAGGTCTTATGTTAATAACGACCTTGTTGATTATCCCTCTTGCAAAGTTGACGGTCCAATTTTTACTTTTTCGTCCCTGAATAAATATTGTTTTTGGTGTCGGCGTAGATTGGATAAATCTGAACGTACAAGTTGAAGTACACTTGTTGGATGATTTCATACAAATAACATTTGCTCGTGAAATCAGACCTGTTTGATCAATGTAATTTAAATTCGTGTTTATTGTACAATTTTATTCGTACATTTATAATAATGAAAATTAAACTAAATCTATGATTATATCTAGGCGCTTAAGATAGTCCCAAAAAATGTCAGTGTTAATTATTGTCGCTGACATAAAACCAGGAATTTTGTGAAATATTCCATCCGGAATTCAAACTTATAATTAAGTTATAATTCCACAGTTGATATAAAGCGAGAGAAAGCAGATTGAACATTTCTCGCAGCCGCTTATCTGGGTCTCCGAGATTAATGGTCCCTAGTTAAATCCCGGGCCCCGCACGGACACCGCTCGCCACCGACTGATGAACCCCGTATCAATTCCACATTTGTCTTGTGACTCGCTTCATTTGTCCTAGTCCAAGTCCCGTGTTAAGCACGTTTTTGTTTCGCGTTGCTATTCCAGTGGATTTGTGTGGAATTAATCGGAAATGCCTGAATTTATTTTGAACAGGGCAAGTGGAAGTCTTTTGAAGTCTGTGAAGGATTCTTTATATTTTAAAAGTAATTTCATTTTTCTGTTCTATTTCCATGCTTTTGAAATTTATAATCTTGTCTATGTTTTTACCTCTCAGAGTATTACTTTGAAAAGAGATGAACTAAAGGCGCTCATCTCATTGGAGTTTACTAGAATAGAATATAAAGGAATTTATCGCAAGTTCAACACGTGTTGAGTCGTCGAGTGAATATTTATTTCCTTGCTTTAGTTTGCATTTCGTTACGTTTATTTTCTTGAGTTTAATTTATTTTAATGTGAGATATGATTTCACGTGCACCATTTATAACATTTATAACAAATGGCAACTTCGAAACCAATAACTGAAATGGCCACGAGGATAGTTTGCATATAATTAGCACAAAAGATCCTTTCTGATTTCTGTAAACAAACATGATGTAGTTGTAGTCAACAATTATATCATTTTATCAGCTATGATGTTTCGTACTACGTCATTGTTTTTATTTACCTTTAATGTTTACATTGCACTTTAGTGAATCAGACATTTTTACCAAACATTTATAACATGCATACAATGATTTAAAACTCATTCGATGGGCGTACCCAATAACGCGGGAGGCGGACTCGCCAATATCCTATTAATTTTGATGCGCTGTATTTTACACGGGAAAATATCGCATCGGAAGCGAAGCGGCCAATTCATCGCAGTTAATTGATGTCACGACAATGACCGTGTTATGGACCCATCAAAGGCAATAAAGAGCATTTTGTGCGTGCCCATTAGGACGGTTACGGTAGCGAGTGTACCGCACTCGGCATACATTCGTACACATTACATTTCGATACGCCCTCAGCGTTAAGACGCAGTATGTACGTTTGACACGTTCTAGTAATGATCAGCGATCTCTGGCCTCTGTGCGATATGATACGATACGACTCTTCAATGCGTCATCGTTAACATGTCGCATGATGAGAATAAAAGGGACTTAATGCGAACTTTGCGTTTTGTGGTAATGACAAATTTGTAAAAAAAATGAAAAAATCTTTGAAAAAGTGTCAAAGGGGCGTAACAATTGTTTTTACTTTTCTTGCCAGAAACCATCACTTAACTTACCGAAATTTTAAATTTAGACCGTTTTGTTCTCATATGAAATATAACTGCCCTACTACTGATCATCACATGTAGGCATCAGAAATACCTACATATAAATAGGATCGATATGTTTTATGTACCACAGGTTACAAAATATTATGAAGTAAGTTTTAGACATATAGATTTTTCTTCTCCGTCAAATAAGGTACAACTAATAAATTCAATTTGTTCATACGCGAGCGGACTCTCCGGCGAATCTCGAGTACCTAGATTCAAGATATCTAGCATAGATGTATAAATCAAGTATAAACAAACCGCGTGGTGTGGGGGTTTTCATGCCGGCCGTGGTTATGCGGGTTCGATCCCTGGCCAGGCATAAATCTAAAAGATAAATTTGGGTTTCTCTTTTGGGTTTGATTTAAGTGCATCCGCACTAAAATCCCCCGATGGCCGTCATTGGGTTAGTGCAAGAGTACATACTCCTAGGCTGGTTTAAGAGCGAACCGGTGCGTTCCATTGGAGATGTCGGAGTCCCCTGCAAGCGCTGAGGATGACCACCAAGGGGTTGTAGTGGGTAAAATCCCACATAATCAGGAGTCTCTCCCAAGGCTTCGGTGTACCTTTTGAAGGTACAGGTACAGGGGGTTGGATTATCCTACCCCGTCGCAAAAAAAAAATAGTTTCGTGTAAGAGTATAAAGCGTTATTTAGACCTGAAAATCTATACTAATAATATAAAGCAGTCGAGTTTGTTTAGTTGAACGCGCTAATCTCAGGAAGTACTGGTTGGAATTGAAAAAATATTTTTGTGTTGAATAGTAAATTTATCGTGGAAGGCTTTAGGCTATAACATCACGCTATGTTTGTTTGTTTTTAATACATTGTTCTCTAATAAACACGGGTGAAGCTGCGTGGCACAGCTAGTCTTATATAACATTCCCGTAGCCCTCAATCAAACCTGACTAACCTTGGTCCGTTCGCCGCGTTGCCTTACCGCCTGGTCCACTCGTTAGTCATTCCGCAAGGTCTCGGCTCGGGGATTGACATTCGATTGTGAATTTACCGGTGAACTTGGTCCTAATGAAGATTTCGTAACTTTTCGCCGAACGTAACGACCTCTGAACTATTGCGCCACTTACCTGACCCCAGCTGTTGACTGTTTTGATTGGCGTTAGTACGTGTAAGGTAACGTTATCAGTGTAGATAAATAGAATTACAGAATACAATCTTTATTTTAGGAAATCTTTAGAAATTATTTATATTTACTCACTTCGACCTTGAAGTGAAACTTTGTGAGGAAATTTATATCAATGCTTGAGAATTTTGTAGAAAGATGTTAGGGATATTTTAAATCTAAGTATGGGGCTCATTTATTAGACTATAGCCTAAATCTTCCCCACTCACAGGGGAGCGCCTTACCCAGAAGCGGGGTTAAAATAAGTTTAATTAATTACATATCATTATTAGATATCATCACAAATATTTTAATGAATTATCATTATTAACGTATTTCTGACCTACTTCTGCGCTCGGCGTTCCCTAAGAACAAGCAGGGTTTTATCTATATCTAGAATTCTGTCCCTAATGTAGTTTAACAGATACACCTGTAATAAACGAGAACTGGACAGACTGACAAATCAAGTAACATTATTAATAGGAATTAACGTTGGTAAAAAATAAAAAAAAAGCCGACTGTAATCTTTTTTATAATGTCATATTTAATTTAACGATTTCTATGAGTTTTCAACAAAACAGTAACACAAAAGTATTCTATACATACATATAAACGCTCGAAAAACATTACCCTCCATCTGACGCTGTCGTAAAAAAGTATTTTTACCTACGAAACACCAAAACGGACTAAAATCGTATAGATTGTCGGCGAACGTGCGGAGATCACCAAGCGATGCTAGTTAGTTCTACGCGCGAACTTGACCTCCTTACGCAAAACATGTTTGATTTAACATATAATTATAATGCAATGATGCAATACGAGCGGTGTCATTTATTTTCGCAATACGATTTAATTACCTCACCGACAAGATCATTTGTGTATGACTACATGGTTTTTTTTTTTAATGTGTGTGTGCATTTCATACGTGGCAGAGACTAAACTTCTAAAAAGTAGCCTAGAGGAATGATTGAATTTAGTCTATATCTAGCACCATTTAGTTTTAGCACCAACAACTGTTTTCTTAACGGACTTTAGTTTCATCGAATTTTAAATCGCAACGATTAACAATCTAATATACAGATACAAAATATATACTTATTAACTTAACATAAATTTATGGCTATATTTAACGAAATAATTAACGAAATCGTATCATAAATGTCAGAGCTATACAAATGTATGCAAAATCATATCATCGTCATAACTGCTTATAATAAATTAATAGAGTGAGTAGTATAGTAGATTCAACTTCGGTATCAAAAGCATCGACATTGACATTACAAAAAGACTTTCAATAAAATCGAAAGTATGTTTGTAATGTCAAAACAACACTTGTTTGCTGAATGCATGTAAAATAATATATAACCAATTTTTTTTCTGTCTGTTACTACCCTTCTAAGCGACTGGATCGATTTTGAAGGAAGTTTCACTAGTGGATAGTTATTGTTATAAGAGGTGACTTGGCTACTTTAGAAAAATAATTAGGGTCCCGCAAAAATAATGATTACCACGACGACATAGTATCCACACATACGCAGCCCTGTTGCCGACGCTAATGTCAATTTCTTTTCAGTTCCCTTAAAATATTAAAGGTATAAAATTCCGGTTATACAGGTATGTGGTGATATATAAATTTTAAACGCGGGTAAAACCGCAGGACATAGCTAGTTACAGAACATTACACAAAAGCCTCGTGATAATATCACGATTTAACAATTTCATTTTAATTACATCTATACAACCCTTTCGCATATTTTACCACGTACAACAATATTTAAACGTACATTATGAACAATCCGAATGAACGCGCAGTAATGAACGATATAAAATGAAATATGAGTGATAATGACTTCATACAATATGAGGTATCCGTGTATGACATTCATATCAGTGTGAGTGCACCTTTGTTGTCACTGATACAAGAGTGGGTATTCATTTTGTCAACAAAACTATCTGTCTATTTCAGAGCTTCCCAACCTTTTTCTTGTTGAGGCTCCTCGGGTTATAAATAATGCTTTCATTCCCCCCCTTATTCAATCAATACTAAAATCTCTTAAGAAAAACAACTAACTTTTAAGAAATTAAATCGACTAAATTTTTTTTTATGGAATAAAGCAATAAAACAAGGCCAGTTGGTTGATTCTATGTTCTGTTTTCGAGAGCTAGTTATGGGGTCGTTATCGACATGAAGACAATTAGGGAATATTATATTTAATTTCATTAATTTTATGTGTGTAAATTAAACTATTACATTGTGATTTTATTTGTTAACATTGTTTGCTTTTTAGGATTCCGTACCCAAAGGGTAAAACGGGACCCTATTACTAAGACTCCGCTGTCTGTCCGTCTGTCTGTCTCCAGGCTGTATCTCATAAACCGTGATAGCTAGAAAGCTGAAATTTTCACAAATGATGTATTTCCGTTGCCGCTATAACAACAAATACTAAAAATTTAAAATATATAGGTATATATTAAGGTGGATCCCCCTACAATAAACGTGATTTTGCTCAATATTGTAGATAATGGTTCCCTTCTTACCTTCGTGCGCGAGTCCGACTCGCACTTGACCAATTTTTTATTTTTTTTATTTCTTTCTAAAATGTAAGCTCTTTCCGCCCCCTTTGACATCTCTCTTTGCCCCCCTTGGGAGGCGCGCCCCCTGCTTGGGAACTCATGGTCTATTTGTTTCAGGTAATACGAGTTCCGCACTGGACACAACATGAGTCGCACTAGATTCTTGTAAGTAGCGGAACACTTTATTATAGTATGTAATAACGCTTTCTACTCCAATGCTCCATATTGCCTTAGACACAAAAGATAGCAATCGCTTATACTAGTATTATTTAATCATTAAAAGTCTGCCTAGCTAGTGAATAAACCAGGAATCCACTCTCTTGTGGCAAATTGTTATAATGATCAATGCACAAGGCCATATGTGCTCTCGTAATTTTTTTTCGTCGGTATCATATGTCACCGAGCTGCGATATTGACGTTGATATGAATTTTATCTTACATTTATTACACTTTCTGCATAAATTTATTTGATGGATTCTGATGCCGCAATGTATGAATTCGTAACACATCTGTAAAACCAAGGTCTTCACCAAATATGGCTATATACATACAAACATGCAAAAGTAATCTAAGAAACTGTCTTTAATGATAGTGATATGATAACTTATGGATAAGTAAAATAAATCTTTGTGAGAAACCGAGAACCTTTCACACAGGCAATGTTTCTTCGATCTTGGCCGGGCTTATTATGCAGCACGGCCCAAACTTATAAATTCTATTAGGCTGACACCGAGGCTGACTCACAAGGTTTTCTTGTACATTAAGTAAAAATATTTTGAAAGTCGTACAGCCGTAAACAGAAACGTATCTTGAGTCTGTATTTTATTTTGAAATTCTCATTGCTTTAATCGGTGAGCGATTATTATTGCGACAAGACCTTAATTGGATAAAACTTGTAGGACCTACAAGACCTCCCTACTATTTGAGTTGGTACTAATATTTTCGCTTCTAATTAGGTGACGTTAAGTGCTGATAAACGTGAAGTCAAAGTAGCTCACAGTGTAATCAACGTAATTATTTAATAATAAAACGTCACTGGATTTACAATTACAAGTAAAAATAGTAACTGAAGAAATAAAGACTCACATGAAATAGTTACATATAACAAAAGCGTACGTATAGCAATTAAGAATTATGATAATAAAAATAATAAATCGGGAATAAAAGGCCATATTTTTAATTGAGATTTTTTCCTTTTTAAACATCTATTGAAACTGCTTCTGAATTCGTCGATACCGGAATCCACTCATGAAATAGACGTTATTTGCTCTTCGTACATTTGTTAACGTTAAATAACACTCACTTTATGCATCGCAAAACCTATCATTATTGCCAGCGATATTTCTAGACCCATTACGATAATATTGCATGATCCGCCAAGACGACTGGACGGGTTATTAAGATTTTATCATTACGTATGTGAAAAACTGAATTTTCTATAATGATATAAATGTAGTACATTTAGTGCACATGCAGACTCCAAGTTAGTATTCAGATAACATTCAACGGGAATGGGAAAGTAGTTGAAATGTAGGAGCTTAGAAGTAGGGTTGTCGAATCTAACCGAAAAACATCGATTCTTATCTGAATTAGAATTAAGCCTGAAGAAATAACCAAAATATGAAGAGTTTTAGAAGATTCTCAAAAATCTATCTTCAATTTATTTTATTGCTGCTCTCGTAATACATCGGCGTTAAAACAGCTTACTTGTTACGGAAGACGTCATTGGTCAGTCTGGCTTCACAAATTTATCCCATAAAAAAACTAAAAAAATAATACTTTAAAACGAGCAGAAAAATCTATTATTTATCAGAGAACTCACATTATCACAGCTGCTTGATATCGAATAAAAAAATCGGTCAAGAGCGAGTCGGACTCGCGCACGAAGGGTTCCGCACCATTATCTACAACATTGAGCAAAAACACGTTTATTGTATGGGTCCCCATATTAATATATATATATGTTTTTAATTTCTAGCATTTCTTGTTATAGCGGCAACGGAAATACATCATTTGTGAAAATTTCAGCTTTCTAGCTATCACGGTTTATGAGATACAGCCTGGAGACAGACAGACGAACAGAAAGCGGAGTCTTAGTATAGGGTCCCGTTTTACCCTTTGAGTACGGAACCCTAAAAAGACAACTTGCTGAGTTTCTTAGCGGATCTATTCAGAGAGATCTATTAAGAGGCCGTGTCCCAATACGGTGGTACCGTAAAAAAATAACCATTATTAAATTCACCCGTAGACCTTTACAAATAAACATTTCATTTCATTTTATCAGTCGGACTATTGTTGTTCATGGTTTGTATCTAAAAGTTACTTTGAACTTGGTTTATCCTAGTTATATATATTTGTAATCTTTAAAATTTAAAGATGACAAAAAAGTATATAATTTTGTTGTACGCTCTCATCAAGTAGCCATTAATGATACTTTATGAGAGCATGCAACAAACAACTCATAAAAACTTACACTTTCTGTATTTGATTAATGCTTTGTCACTCATGAAGCGACCCGTCGTAAGTTAACTCATTAATATTGTCTTCTGAAATTTCAAATAAGTCGAAAATGAACCAACAAATGGAACACGAACAGGCATTCGTCTCTTATTGGTTTCATTTCCGCTGACAGTTATATGAATATTTTGTATAGATCGCCCTCATTTACTACAATATATTGTAATTTATGTACGTTGCACGTTTATATTTTTGGATATCTGGCAATGTACTTTACAATTATAAATGAAACATAAATATTGATTGCTTTGTGGAAACATAAAACTCGTTCACCTGGTAGACCCAATGTAGTTCGACCGGGGAAATACCCTACACGTATTTCTACCGAGAAGCAGTTCTTGCGTTACGGTGGAAGGGTGTGGTTTCCGGCACACTTATATATGAGGCGACCAACTTAGTCCTCGGAAGTAGCAACGCATCAGTAATCGATTTCAGATAGAACCTCTGTTCTATTTGAAGTTGCTTACAGGTGTCCATGGGCGGCACTGACCACTTGCCACCATGTGGACTGCAAGACTCGTTTGCTACTTCAATCTGATAAAAAAATGTTTCACATCTGCCAATCGTCACGTGACGGCACTATTTTTTTGTTACTTATGATACTTAACATTATACTTCGGTAAATTCCAGCGCTCCCGCTCGTGGATCCGGTCCTCACTGCGGATAAAGATCGCTATCAACCGGGAGAGACACTTCGGGCAAACTGCACTTCTTCGCCAGCAAGACCTGCTGCTAATCTTACCATCTATATTAACGAGGAACCGGTATGTACATGAATTATCCTAATAGTAGCTCATAATAAACCAGAAATTGGAACTCTGATGTTTTCACTTCCTCGCAAGACGAAGCGGTCTCCACACCAGCCTGTCAGATAGATCGGAACCATGAATTTATATTTCTTTTCGGGTCTGCGTGCTTCTGTATTCGTCTTTGTGTGTACTCATGGCCTGGGAAAAATCCGAGACTTGACTATAGAAAGTTAAATATATTGTTGCTATTGTGATCATCGATAATTTATTAAAGGATCTATTTTTTTCAATTACAGATAGGTTACTATTTTCTTGATCTTCAGTAAGAATATATTATGTATTTACTATTGCAATTAAGCAACAATAGGTGAGCTTTAGTATCTTTGAGATACACAAAATAAGTAAGTGTTGTAACTAATTAAAAAGTACTTTTTTATTTTATTTAAGCTTTGAACGTATAATAAATGGAAGTGTGCACAAGTAGTACTTACATAGGTAAGTGTACGCTTTGTGAGGCAATTCTCTGACGTAATAAAAAATATAAATTATACTTCCAGACTTTACATGTCAGTTATTTACTTTATTCTTACAAATAATAATAAAATATTATAATATATCAATTAATGATTATAATATAATAATTAACGAGATTAGTATATATTTATAAGGTTGAATTAAACCCTTTTTTTTGGGCGGTAGATTGAAAAAAGTAAACACTGTGCTCTTAATAAAAATTTAATTAAAATTAGTATTTACAAAGTTTTAAGTGACTATTTTCATATCATTTGGTAGTTTTTAGTGTTAATTCTACTCACAAGTGTTATCTTTAGTGCACATATGTTCTGTGAGCTATAAATAACTGCACAGTCCTGCTGGTCATCATCATCAACACTGCACTCAACTAAATACTTTGTAGCATCTTGGTAACTTTTATATATTCACAATGGCTACACTTAATACCATTCTTGAAGCACAACATGCGATTGAAGCCACCTTTACAAAGAAGTTCACTGAATTTGAATCAAAGTTCAAAGCCCAGGAGCCGAGAAGTAACATCACAATAAGTCGCCTGCATGAAGAATTCAATGATTTTAAAACCCATGTTTGGTCACTGTTGAACTTCCTCCGTGAGCTAATATCCGAGCTTTCCAAGACAATTGAGGTTGCAGAAATGAGACATCGGAGAAAGTTTCTTTTAGTGAATGGGGTTCCCGAAGAAGTTGAAGGCAATCTTTCAGATCATATTGCTAAGCTTTTTAGTGAAAAACTTGGTGTATGTGATCTGTCAAGCATTAAATTCAAAGCATGCCACCGGCTCGGGAGCATAGTAGATGGAAAGTGTCGTCCGGTTCTCGTTCGGTTTGCTGATTTCTCGTATCGTTCGGCAGTTTGGAGGAAAAAGGCTGGATTAAAGGGTACTCCATATGTTATATCCGAATTCCTCACACGTCAACGCCAATCCCTGTTTCTTCAAGCCCGGAGAAAACTAGGTATGCGAAATTGCTGGACCATGGAAGGTAATATAATCGCCAAACTATCAGATGGCTCCAGGCGCCGTATTTACTCCGAGCAAGACTTGGACGACATTCCTGAAGGTACCGCTGAAGTGGATCCTGATGGTCATCAGAGGACTACGGCTCCATGCCTTGCCACTGGAGCCCCCGTTGATCAACAGAAGTCTAAGCGCGCTGCCCGTAAAAAATAAGACTCATGAGGCTTGATTCTTCATATATTACAATGTTATGTTCTTTGTGCTTGTTGTTTATCTTTTCACATAAACTTGCGCGTCTACCTACTTATTTCTGGTGTTTATTTAGAAGATAATTTTTAGATTACCCTATGTTTTGTAATATTTTACTTCACTTTTATATTTCACATTATTTTTATAGTGACATAAACTATTTATATTGCTGACAACTGACAATCACATGACACCTGTTTGTTTAGTCAATTGTCAAACTTCCATAATGTCATGTCATGTGAGATGTCTATTTCCTTTAAAGTTTCGTTTTTGCTCTTTGTTTTTTATGTTACATTTTGTTGTTTTTATTTGTATCAGTTAATATAGCACAAGGCAATCATAAATTACTTTATTTAGTAACATTTTTTTTTTGTTTTGTTAGTTACATAAATAGGGTTATTACAATTTGTTAATTTTGTACTGTTGAATATGTGCAAAAGTATAAATAGCTACTTTTTGTTTTTTGTACTCATTTAAACTTATATAGGTATATATTTTTATTGTTTTAATTACTTTTTTTTTTGTTTGTTTGTTTTTTTTTTTTGCTTTACTTGTTTAGTTGTTGAGTTTTTGCATTTTGTTTTGTTGTGTAAATTATGTTTTTTTTTTCTCTTTCCTTTCTACCAGCAGGACTAGCAGAATCAGTCAATAAGGTTTCGGTCTATCTGCATAATTTCTCCATTTTAATTGCTATTACACCTATTTATACTTCTACGACTCTTATATTATCTTATATTATCATTATCTTATTATTATTACCATTATATAATTATAGTAAATTTCTTGTAATTTTATTCGTATTATTATATAAAAATGTCCGAAGACGAGACATTCTTTTCTGCATGCAGCTCAAGTTACACATCGGATGTGAGTGTTAATAGTTTCGGTGATCCTGTGACTTTGCATGATCTGCTTCTGAACTCATTTGATAATTCTCCCTTATCCTTCAATATTTGCCACTTAAATACCCAAAGCGTCCCAGCTCATTATGCTGATCTTCTGGATACCTTTTCTTTAGCTTCATTTATTCATAGCATTTTAATATCTGAAAGCTGGTTAAAACCTAGCCTTGATTCAACTTCTTTTTGCCTCCCTGGATATAAGTTAATAAGGAATGACCGAATAGGTAAAGGTGGAGGAGGTGTTGCGATTTACATCCGCAATGATATCTCATTTTCCACAGTAGCCTCCTCCCCTTCCCCGTACTCGGCTAGCATCGAGTACCTTTTCTTGGAAATCGTGGTAGGACGGGTTAAGGCCCTTCTTGGGGTTGTATATTGTCCCCCAGCTGTAGACTACTTTTCAGATCTAGAACATATATTAGAATCACTGTGTTCGGAGTACTCACATCACATAATCATGGGCGACTTTAATACAGATATACTAAGCATTTCTCATCGTAGTAACAAACTTAAACAAATTCTCTCTTCTATTAATCTTTATATCCTTCCATCTTCGCCTACTCATCATAATCTAGACACCCCTGATACTCTGCTTGACTTAATGATTACTTCTTCTCCTTCACTTGCACTTAAACATGGCCAGATCTCAGCCCCTGGTTTCTCTAGGCATGATCTGGTCTACATGTCTTATAAACTGCGCCCTCCGAAAATTGTCCCTGAGGTCGTTTGGATGCGCAGGTTTGCGAGGATTGACTTGGGTGCACTTGCTGGCGACGCTGACAGAGTCGATTGGTCAGCCGTGGTCGCTGCATCTACGGTGGACGATAAAATTGGTACCTTAAATGATTATATTTTGAAGCTGTATGATGTCCATGCGCCACTTAAGCCTATCAAGTTGAAGCGGCCACCGGCTCCCTGGATTACACAGGGTGTCCGTATGGCCATGTCTCGGCGTGATAAGGCCTTCAGAAGATTCAAGCGCGACAGGTGTGAAGAAAACTGGTGTCTTTACAAAACCGCACGTAACCGTTGTAACCAAATGGTTAGAGGAGCTAAGCGTAAACATATAGATGAGCATATTCGTAACAACTCCCCAGCTGAAATTTGGAAATTTTTGAATACCCTAGGCATTGGTAAACATTCGCCTAAGCCCGATCTCGCTTCTTTTCCGCTTAATGAGCTGAACCTCCATTTCTCTTCTTCTTCTTCTCTCTGTCCTAAAGTCAAAGCTCTTACTATATCTGAAATTGCTTCCATGGCCCCTCCGGACGTCGAATTGTTCTCCTTTCTTCCAGTCACTGCTGACGATACCTCTAGAATTATATCATCCATACATTCGAAAGCTGTTGGTTGTGATGATGTAAGTAGATCAATGATTATGCCACTTTTACCACGTCTGTTGCCTCTCATTACTCACATTATAAATGCTTCTATTTCTTCGGGGGTGTTTCCATCGATCTGGCGGAAAGCCTTCATCATCCCACTTCCTAAAGTCCCTAACCCTTGCGTTCTTAATCATTTCAGACCTATTTCAATTCTCCCCTTTCTTTCAAAAACTCTAGAAGCCACTGTTCATAAACAAGTATCCTCTTTCATCTTTAATAACAACCTTCTCACTCCCTTTCAGTCCGGTTTTCGACCCGGACACAGCACTACAACAGCTCTACTCAAAGTTCTGGAAGATGTTCGTGATGGCATGGAATGTAAAATGGTCACCATTCTCGTACTTATTGACTTTTCGAATGCTTTCAATATGGTGGACCATGATATCCTTCTTGCCGCTCTCCAACATCTGAGGTTCTCGTCAAATGTTCTGAAATGGTTCTCTTCTTATCTTCGGGAGCGTCTTCAAGCTACCCGTGTAGATCGCTCACATTCTGAGTGGTGTCATGTTACTTCTGGGGTGCCTCAAGGTGGTATCCTATCTCCTTTGCTTTTCTCGATTTTTATTAATTTTCTCACTTTGTCCCTTGACTGCCCTTTCCACCTGTATGCTGACGATCTGCAAATATATGTTAAAGCTAATGTCTGCAATGTTAATGATGCGGTATGCGTAATAAATAGGAATCTTAACAATATAAGTCACTGGTCTAGCAGATTTGGCGTTATGGTTAATCCTGCTAAATGCCAAGCTATTATTTTGGGCAGTTCACGACAATTGGCAAAATTGGACGTGGATTCCGTCGCACCTGTCGTGTTTGAAGATTCTGTTATCCCATTCTCTTCTAGCGTCAAAGATCTTGGCCTGCACATTGACTCATCGCTGACCTGGTCAGTACACGTCGGCGAGGTAAGCAAGTCGGTATTTGCTGCGCTGCGCAACCTTAATCGACTCCGTAACTTTCTCCCTGAACAGGTGAAAGTTATCCTTGTCCAGGCTCTCGTATTCCCGATCATCGATTATGCTGATGTGTGTTGCTCCGAAATTAGTGGAGAGCTGCTGAACAAATTAGATAGACTCCTAAATTATGCCGCTCGTTTTATCTTCTGTCTACGCAAATTTGATCACATTTCATCCTTTCGTCGCCAACTTAAATGGCTTCCTATTCGTGATCGTAGACAGGTTAGATCTCTCAATACTCTTCACTCTATACTTTTCGATCCTATCTCTCCGGGATATTTGAAGCAAAAGTTTCAATATCTTTGCGATTCCCATGATCGTCAGCTGCGATCCCTAAATTCTCTTACTTTATCTCTTCCTTTACACCGTTCTAACTTTCTATCTCACTCTTTTGCCATCCAGACTGCCCGCCTTTGGAACACGCTCCCTTCACAATTTAAGAAGGTAATGAGCAAGCACGCATTCAAAGAAAAGGTCACTGGTTATTACCTCAACCAACATTTCCGGATCTAATTTTAACAAAATGTATTTTCTTTTATTTTATTTATTTCTATTATAATTATTACTCTTACTCCTATGTATGCTTTAAATATTTTATATATGCTTATCAGTGTTTATTTTTAACTATATTATTATACATGTATATTTATTTTCATTATTATCTATT
>DWNE01001613.1:0-21366 GCA_018249875.1 Cecropterus toxeus | reverse complement strand
GTAGGGTTTGCAAAGAAAATATACAAAATATAATATTAAATTCTGATTTATATTTAAAACACCTATATTTTATTTAACGAGCTGTGTTTTTTATACAATTATGCACTTATCTAACAATTATTTTCTAGCTTTTAGGCGCGTCTCCCCCTGCTTCGGTCAAGTCCTGTTTTTACCCTTCCAAAAAATTATTGAAAAACGTATTTATGAATTATTACGAGAAAACTAAGGGTGTACTTCTTGTATACTACGGATAGTCACCAATCAGCGCATGGAGCAAAACCTTTTTTCCTTCCTTTTTAAAATAAATAAGTACAATACACATAACTGATGAAAACATCTTAGAAACAATTTCATACTTGATGCCGAGTAAAAATGCTATTAGTTTAAATAAATACCTTTATATTCATTTAACTTTTAGTACTTTGAACCTTGCGAAAGCGATGGAAACCTCCATCTTTTTTTCTTGTTAAACTTGTTGGTCATGGCTAAGATTCACGGCCACAAAGCTTCAATAATCGTATTTATTTATTAGTTTTTTGTAATGTAATAATGAATTATTTCATTAAAACATTTTGTACTTATTTTTACGTTAATTCTTTTAAGGTACATTGTTTTATTATGAGTATTTACTTATTTCATAAATGATTTTTCATTTTTAATTTAAGCCCAATTTATAAGGAAAATACCGGTAAACAAAAATCCTTATCAATTTAAATATCGAATTTTCGAAAATCGAATTACATACATCGAAATATAAACATCAATAAACTATAATTATTTAAAAAATGTATGAAAAAAAGAAAATAGATAATCGATTTTAGAAAGTAAAAATAGTTAACCGTAATAATAAATCGATTACGAGTTTCGTTTACAATAACAAGCCATCAATTGAATTCAGTCTAGTATCCGAACACGCGCTGCGTCCTGACCTTGAACTCCGTGTACGAAAAACTGACGAAAAATAAGGCGGGAACGGCCATCTTGAATTTGCAAGTTGATATTCGTTTGACTGTATGAATAGTTCGTTGACCGTGAACGTAAATCAAATTTGTTGGAAAATGATTTAAATTGTGTTTTTCTACATAATAAATTGAAGATATAAGTTGTTATCGGAGATTCTATTATCTGTGATATAAATATTCGTTTTCAATGGGCATTTCATGGTGTGTATGTAAATCAGTGCTTCCTGTGATTACAGTAAATGTACTGCATTTTAACTGAAAAAATACAGTATAGAAATCTACTGTATTTGGCAACATTGTACTTTTAAGTAAATAAATGCAGAAATATTCTTTTATTTCGAAATTTGATCGAGGAATGTATATGAAAAACGTTTGTTTTATTCATCAAATTGCACAAAAATAGTTGAGATAGTAGTCAAAAACGCCAACTCCCATCAGAAGTCTTTAAAATGCCATTTACTTTAATTTAGAACGAAATACAGTATTTTTAAGTAGGAAATACTGTAATTTTATTAAGCACTAACGTAACTCATATATTATGGAGAGTTGCGAAGGTGCAACAAATCAGAATAATAATCATAAATAAAAACCGGCCAAGTGCGAGTCGGACTCGCGCACGAAGGGTTCCGTACAATTATCTATTAAAAAGTAATAACATCGTTAAAAACATCAAAACAAAAGAAAAAACACGATTGCTTTAAACATTATTTTTATCATAATGATATACTTATTTCATGATTTATTTGAGTTTTTGTCAAAATAGTTAAGTAAAAGAATTACAGTAAATATATATTTTTTCAGAATGGTCTATTTACTAGCTTTCATTTGATACCCCTATCATCGTGATTTCCCCCTTTTCTCCCCTATTTGCAACCGCGTTTTTTAAAAATCATATACCTTTCAAACGGAGACGATTCTAATGATATGTCATACGTCACAATCCGTCAAGCCGTTTGGGCTGTAACGCGTGCCAAAGAAATGGACATACATGCAAATATAAAAACTACTGCTGATATGTTATCAGGAACAATTGCAGATTTATTGAGATTATCTTTATGATGAGATTGTTTAAATAATAACATTTAATTAAGGTAGTTATAAAGTTTTGATTATTATCTTTTTAAATGAGATCAAATTAACAAAATAATTAATCCTCTCGCAAGTGTTACTTTCAAGTAGGGTTACCACTCGTTTAGAGTTTGGAGTTTTTTCTGAATGGCGCCTGCAAATGGGTGAAAAGGAGGGAGAACCCTTCTCTTGCGTTTTCCCCCATGTCCTAGCGACTTTTTACTATAACGACAATATGGACATCAAATCTTCGATTAAATAGTACATATTTGATCGAAGCATCACATGCAATCAATCATGAAAGCTAGTTAAAAGATTACTTTGAAAATATATGTATATACTACAATACCTTTACTTAACTATTTTGTCAAGAATGAAGAAAACAACGTTTAAAGCAGTGGTTTTTTTGTGTTAATATTTATGTTTTTTAACAGTTACTAGTTATCTTTTTAATGGATGAAATTAAAATAATAGTTATTAAAAGGGCAGTTACTATAATAGAGTTACAGCACCAAGTTGTCAATTGTGAAATATATAACAAACTTAATTATTATTAAACTGTTTCTTTAACTTAAAATTGATGAATTTTGAATAGTGCCGTTACTTATGCAAAGTAGCGATACCAGATAAAAGTGTGATTCATTAAATGTTTGTTAAAGTTTTTATTGGACACATTAATATAAATTCATTTATTATACTGATGTCCCCAAATGTGATTAAATGTAATCACCTTATCTTAATTTTTCTAACATAAATGAGCCAAATAAACAAATTTAAGTAATAAATCTAATTTTTAATGAATTTAAAAATATTTGTTGCTGTTCTTTTTTTAATTTGACACAAAATTAAATTAAAAAAAATATATATATGTTCATGAGCTAATACGGATATGGGTTATTTTATATATATATATGAGTGTAGTAGCAAATAAATATGAAGTCTCCCTACCCACCTTGCACAAATATCCCTCTCAAAGGCTTAGTAACCGTAGCTTGGTCAACCACGGTGAAGCCAAGAGGGATCCCAGGAGGGGACGCTCCGAATGGACTTGGATGGGGGTCCGCTCTGGATGCGTCCGAGCCCAGGAGGGGTCGCGGGAGGAAAGATATATTGGTGTGTCGTTGCCGTGCAGCCTGTCTCCCGCGAACGAATGGGGGCGCGCCGTCAGATGGGTTGGCGGTGAGGCCGTAGAGGAAAAGGAGATGCGGTGTGACGTTGCCGTCCTCTCTGTCCTCTGCGGCCGTTTGGTGGTTTGCGGTAGAGCCAAGGAACGGATCCGCCGCTGGTTATAGGAGGTCGATGTCTGTAAGGTGTGGAAAGCTTTGCAGGTGTCGGCTTACCCATGCCCACGGACCCTGGGTGGCGGTCTCGGAGCTGGTCCGTCGCCCTGCGGATGGGGGCCTTGGAGTTAGGGCACGCCTTTGTGTTTTCTGGCGCGCCTTGCTGTTGGAGGGGAACTCCATTCTCCATGCGGACGGGCTGCGAGAGCGGCTAGGCAGCGGCGGGTTCGCGGATGGTTGCGGAAGCGTTCTCGTGTACCTCGTGTTCTCGTGCAAAGAAATAACAAAGTGGGGGTTTAGGCAGTAAGAGTCCGGCATAACCCAGCTGCTATCCCGGGCGTTTGGGTATCCATGAGGATTACCCACTTTAAAAAAAATACGGTCGTATGTCACGAGTGTCGCTGCAGCCACAGATACAGCCCAGCATACGCTAACAGAGTGCCCGTATTGGGTGGAGCCACGTGCAGAACTCGTGGCGATAGTTGGAACGGACCTGTGCCTGCCCGCCGTGGTTAAGGCCATGGTGATTAGTGACAGGTGTTGGACAGGTGTTGTCTGTTTAATGTTTAATTACTTAATATTGTCAGGGGAAGAGTGACATATTTCCTTACCGTAGATGTTATTTTTAACTGGGTGACGTTTGTTGTTTATAAAAGCTATTGCAAGCTCAGTTTTTGGGTGATTTCTCGTCGCTTGCCAAGGGGAACCTCTGCTCGTTTGAACGGCCTTTTTGCCTATTAAATTTGAGTGTAATAAATTATCAACAATAAGTACAAAAGGGCCGTGTGATTTGTTTTTGTTTTATTTTCCACTTCTGGTTCTGATTCCTAAAATATATTATTTATTCAGTTTCACGTACTTTTGATATTTTAACAGCAGCTCTATAATAGAATTACTTGCAAAGCCATCTAGTGCCTAGCAAACATACTAACTGGCAAAACTCGGTCGGTAAAACAGTACAGTTATTAGATATTGTAAATAGAGGATGGTTTCCAAAATTCATTTCTTCGTGTAACTTTAAACCAAGTTCTTAATGAAATTTACAATATAAACGACTGATTATTTTGTGGTTTTCTGCATGTAAAATGTCAACTAAAAGACAAAAAATATTTGGGGGGCTAAATTTATAAAAAAAAAAAAAACAAAAAAAAAATGGTTTTAAAAATCGTTTATTTTTTTTTTTTGTAAAAACAAATTTTTGGAAAATCTATTTGTTCATTATCGATTTTTGCTCAACCAAGTAACATCCCTAATATTATAGGAGCACTCTTGACTGAATAGGCGCAATAAGCTATTAAATAAACAGTCTCAAATAAATACTATATTTTGCAGAATAGACGATATCCAAGACGACACAGATTTCCGGTACGGCGTGCCAGCCGCTCACCGCAAGTTCGGCGTAGGACTCACTATTAACTCATTCGCAATTGCTTTGGCTATCAGAACAGTAAAAAAAGCAATGGAACTAGATCATTCATCAAAGGTATTAAATTAGAAAAGTCACTTCAACCCATTATTGTCCCACTGCTGGACGCGGGCCTTCTCTCAGAATGAGAGAGTTTTAGGCCCTAATTTACCGTGCCGGCCAAGTATCGATTGATAGACACACACCTTTGAGAACTCATTTTTAGAGAAATCTCAGCTTTCCTCACGATGTTTTCCTTCACCGTAAATCAATGATCATTAATTAAATTCTAATAAGCACATAATTTTATAAAAATCAGTTGTATTAACACTTAGCATGGGATTCGAACCTCGGATCTTCGATTGACAGGTCGAGTTTCAACTTTATTCCAAAAATGGCGTGGTGGTTGTACCTTCCCGGTCGCACTATACTATACCACCTATCAATGTTGTATCTATAAAAAAAATTTTAGGTTCTAGGTCCTTTCAAACATCCTCGAAATTACTATAATCATTGTAAATTAATGACAAATAAATAACACAACTTTGTAATAAAATATTTTTTACTATTATGCCTATTGAATTATACTGTATGAATTCATTTTAATTAAAGTATTAATAAGTTATTATAGTACTAGTATATTTCATTGAAATATAAACTTTGCACACCATTAATATGGTAAACTGTGAACTGCTATGATTAAAAATGGCATCTTTTATAACCACAATTTTTGCAAATAAATATTTCATTCATTCATTCAAAAAAATCATTTTAAATTTTCCAGGCCTTAGACATATATCTAGAAGGAGTATTAGAAAGTCTTCGCGGCCAAGGAATGGACTTGTACTGGACTACCAATTTTATATGCCCCTCCGAAGAAGAGCATTTGGATTTACTTAAGCAAAGTACGTATTAAAGTTATGCTATTTTAAAGCAGTTGATCAAATTATTTTAATACAATACTTCTGTTTAAAAAAACAGACAGAGAACAGTTAGTATTCAATACACATTTTATAATTAAAATATGTTCAAGCAAACTTAATATACATACGGACACCTTACATACACATTTTTGAATAATTTTATTGGATTGAAGAAGCATTCCACCATTAATAAAATTACTTTTGGAAAACAATTACAGGAGGTTATTACTTCATGACGGGGGTGCGACTTCTACAACTTTTTAGTAAGAGTGAGCAGGATTATTCCGAGCTTGCAATGCGTATCGGAATATATTTCACAATAGTGGACGATTACTGTAATTTATTCAATCCGAAGGTAAATATTAATTCATCAATTTGTGACGATTATGCAAGGAGGAGACCAATACCGAGCTTTTCCGTTCTTTAAGAATTGTATACAAAAGTATATCCGTTCCTCTCTATATATCCGTATCCTTCTTTTAATCGCCTCCAATGAAGCAGAAAATTTCAGTAATAAGAAGATTTAATTTAACACTTACTTAATAGAAAATTTCACCAATTAGCTGAGAAACACCATATGCTTCCTTATAAGTAGTACGTTTTTTATGTGTACCTTCATCTATGTCAAGCCGCCTAGCCCCCAGTGCAATGCTGTTTGTTACAAATAGTTAATTTATTTACATTACGTACTACATGTGTAACTTACAATTATATACATTGACTGTTACAGGCATTAATCAGTCTAATTGGAAACGATGAACATCAGGTACGTCTTTCACTATAAAAATTGAGTTTACCGTTGCCAAAATTAATCTGATTCCGTTAAAATCTCTTCATCATCCTGACATGCTTGGAAAACACCTTATAAATAATTTTGTTTTTTAAAAGAGCTGGAAAGATTTTCAGGTAGATGCCTGGATAAATTCTTAGTATCATTAACAACATCTTAGTCACTTGTTATATATTCCAGAAGATATCGAGCAACTACAATTTCTACAGTGATATAACGGAATGCAAATTCACTCTGCCTATTATTCACGCCCTGAAGTATCCGGATGTAGCTGATAAAATTTGTGGTATCTCTTTTATTTGGCCTAGACATGAACAAATGTTCCATAAATATGTGTGTTTTCTGCCCACAATAAATATGGGTGTAATAATATAATGGGTGTAGGTGCTGCTAGAAGCAGTTGAGCTTCTATCATTAAAATGAAATAAAATACCCAACAGGCCCATGGGGGCACTTACAAATTGTTAGTTACAATTGTTTCTTACACTACCATCGGATTAGAACACGACATCACCTGAGAAGATCCAGCAAAAACTCAGCGGGTTTGTCTTTTGTATTTGTATTACTTTTAATTTTTTAACCATCTTGTTTATTACACGGGCAATAAAAACTCTCCAGAATCTTGCTTTACTATAAATGAGTAATCTTGCCTTATTATAAATAAGGGGGGAAGACTAATTTGCATATGAGGTTTGAATCATATTAGCTTTAAAGAGTGACAACGTATTTGGGATTTGTTTCAAGTAGAACCTCTATTCTACGTGGAATGAGCTACATATGTTTACGGTTGGCTGTATCCACGAACCTATTAGGCAGAAGGAAAAGGCTACTACAATATAATAACATTGATATATGATTTATATTTTGAATTAGCGAAATCTTTTGTGTAACGATTATGTTTGATAAATACATCCTTATATTACTTAACTTGATAATTCAGATATTTTAAAACAACGAAGGAGTGCATATCAATGTTGAAGAAGCACGGCAGCGACGAGTACACCCGAGCTGTGCTGCGAGACCTAGAAGACAGTATATACACGGAGGTAATCTTCTGTAAATATCTTAGGACGAGTAAAGATTCCTCACAAAAGAAAATAAAATATTAACATAAAATTAAAACAAATATTTATTCATCATAATTATGTATCTCACAAAATTTTGGTAGAAATAATGAATGCAACCGATACACCAATTTCCTTAATGTCCAACGAAGTGGGCACGGGTCTGCTAGTTAACTAATATAATTTGTTTAATAATTCCAGATTGATCGAATGGGTGGAAATCCAATACTGACCAGTCATATGGACTGCCTCCGTTACTGGAAACACGGCCACAAAGAATAAATAGAAAAGCTTAAGAAGAAATAGCTTAAGAAAAAAAGCACTTATCATGTTTTTTTTGTAAATAAATAATTAAAAAATAAATAATCATTCTTTTAGCGCGATGGTAATAACTGTATACTTACTGTTATTCTAGACCTAACTTATGGCTAGTTAACGAAACCTATGTATATTTTTCTAACCCTAAAAAAGCTCCTGACATTGTATAATTATGTTCCAACTGTTCACTTGAAACTTGGTATTAAAGGCACTCTCCAATAGAACTCAACGAATTAAGTTTAGTTAGACTAGAATATGATTACCTAGCTCTCATTATTTAAATTATTCTGCGCTCTGGCGGTATCCTCGGTCTGCGTCTGTCATGTTTCTTACGTACATAAATGACCTAACAACATTAGATATATAATATAAAGTACTATTATGATTTCTTAATTTCTGAGATTTCTCTGTACATCATTCTTAATTAGTTGTATATTATTCATATCTTTTTTTTCATAACGCAACGTACAAATGGTTTAGAGACAAAAATATGAAGATATATAAGAATAATATAGAAATGCATCAGTAAAAAGTCAGTATAGGCCCAAGGCTACATGGAGCAAGGTTCGAGTTTTGTGTAATCATTTACCTAAGCATCAAAGTAGAAACATCTCGACCTTAAGTTTATGTCCAATTCGTCGACTAAAAACATTGAAATCGAAATATTATAAACCGAGAAAAAATTCTTGAGCTGGGGAGATCTAGTTCATGACGCCTAAAGGGACTGTTCCGTTCTCTTTATGATATGACTGGACCTTTATTTTCTGTCACGAGGGGGAAACCTTCAAACGGTACGCGACGCCGTAGGAGCAACGCCGGGTTATGTGGGATTTTTACAGCACTAAAACCCCCGGTGGCTGTCCTCAGCGCTGCGTGGAGGACTCCAGGATCTCCAAAGGAACATAACGGGAGCCCTCCAAGCGCGATGCCCCTTTGGGGCTCTTTCCCGGTGAGCATTTACGCTCACCGTGCTTTCAGGTGTTTACGACGGCATGCGACCACACATGCCGCCGTTCTTCCCGGGGTCGCTTGGCTGTGCGGCTCGAGCTCCCACTCTTACCACTCGCAACCTCGAAAGCTCCCTTTTAGTCGCCTCGTACGACAGGCAGGGGATACCGTAGCCCTATCTATTCTGGCCAGTGTATCTGCCAAGTTTAAAAGTAAAAGTGTAATGGGCTGTATGTAAGTTTTTTCTCTAAATTAACGCCAGATGTAAGCATAAAATAATACAAACAATGTACGAAAAACAACTAAATAAAATAAATAAATATAAAATAACTAGTAAAATGATATTCTAAAATTAAACACTAAAAAACTATGTGATGGATCGGTCATACCGGTCTAAAACGCAGTTCCGGGTGCGACGACAGCCCTTTTTTCTTCATAAATATTCGTCAATGATTTTTATAAGACAATTTTCGAAATATCTTCGGAAAACCTACTACCAATAATTGCACTACCAAATCAAAGAATGGATTTATGGATGGTTACTAGGGCAGTTGAACTTGTGCGAAAAAGACACAATCCAAAAATTTTATGTTGTATAGTACTAGTATTTTGTATGTGTAGATGTGACGAGGAATTAAGTAAATACATGCATATTTTTGCAAGCATAATAAGTCAGATTTAAATGTTGCCAAGTATTCAAACAAAAGCATGTACTTAAGCATTTCACACAATGATATTTAATAAACAAAAAGTATGAAATTATTTACGAACCTATTTGCCGGAACGTGCATGGTTGCATCATGGCTGGAATACTTTATTTTTCATTTTTTACATATGGTAAACCAGAAGGGCCTCCATCAGAATTCATGTTCTTGTAGTTCATAAGTGGGTATGCGGGGCGTGGATGAATAATCTCTCTGAATAAAAGCTATTTGATAATCAGTTTGACAAATCAAGAAATATTCTTTTAAATTATAAATTGACAATTATAGAAACATAAAATTAACTCAAATAATCTCCTATATCTTATAATGCCACGGATTCACAGCGATTCGTCAAATGCGTGGTGCACGGGCGTCGTCTCAAACAGAAGTCCTGTTAAGATGGCCGCCCTTACTTCCATCGACTATGACGCTTCGCTAGGCTGACATTGATAGCTAAATGTCAACCTGTTGCATGCCAGTGGCTGCTGCGCCGTCACATATTTTCCGTGTTTAAGTTTAAAACAACTCGACGATTGTCTAATCAACTTGAAAAAATAAAAACAATTGTCAAAAAAAACTTTAGCGGATTGGCCAGTTTCAATGAGTTTTTTTTTCAAACTGACAATTGGACCAAAATTAATCATCTTTATAACAGTTAAATAAGTGTAAAATGTTAAAAACTTCTTTCTTTAACTCATCAGATCTAACGCCATCTGATTGTCACTTATTCCTATCGATGGCACCGAATGGTGTAAACATCAAATTATGATATCAAAAATTGGGTTGATTCGTGGATAGCCTGAAAGGATTAAATCTTCTCTTAGTACTCGTAGGTGTAGGTGCTGCTGTGCTTGCGTTGCCTTCAACATCTTCATTTAATACATATGTATGCAGGCTTGAGTCTGTCAATTGATACTACTGTAGTCCGAAGTGGTAACTATATCTGGTAGTGTTTGTCGTAGCGCTTCATTACTTCTTTACCCCATGGACAGCTTTGACTTTGGTCCATTGGTCGTCTGAAATAGTGATGTGCATCTGTCAGGTCTACTCATAATAAGTATATTTGGAATAGTCTGTTAACTAGCTATCTTTTAACATCCATACTGTCATGATAATGAAAAAAGTCGTCCCATCTCTCCTTTTAACTCTATTTGTAAACGTAATTTTGCCTATGATATAGCCAATCACGCTATAAACTGTTGACGATTCCAATGATACGTCATATATAACACGCCGTAATGCCATACATAAATACATACATGCACTTTAAAAACATTACGCTTTTCTGACGCACTCCGATAATAAACAATAATGTAGAAAAAAAGTGAATTACATTTTTTGCGTTTTTATGCCGATAAATATTTTTTATTACTTGTTCGTTAATTTTAATTATTTTAGTCTTCAACTGTTTTTCCTAGTTACCACGAAAAAGTTAAAAAAAAAAACAGAAATGAATATATATACCTACAGCTCATCCATTGGCTGTTTTATTTGTCCATATTCACTGATACAACTAATTAGCCAGTCGATCATCATCGGTCAGTCTGGCCCGTACGTTGGACGTGTGTGTGGTAACGCCATTAACACTTCGAGATCTCTGAATAAATTCTTAGGTCTTCATTTTATAATCAGACCACTCCGCAGTGGCAGTCGTAATAGCCTACTAACAATCATCTAGCCTACCTTACCCTAAATAACTTATTAGGAATGTATAAATTTAATCAAATATTTTTAACAAGAAACATGAAAAATTTAAGTGCGTTAAAGACACCTTTAACTCATCTCGACAGAGTACAACAAGACGAGGTAAATATAACTTATATTAACTTGTTTATTAAAGTGCTAATGTGTAGACGCTCGTAATGAAAATTCAATCATATTCATTTGAAAAAGTTGTTTGTTGAAATATCCGTCTTACTTCAGATAGTAGGCGTGTAAAATCTTATAAATTTCTTTAATTAATCGGAATAAAGGAAAGCCATATTGATATTAACATGGCTTATGTTATGAAGATTCTATTTATAGTTCGCTAATGACCGCTGTGAAAAGTTCAAAAGGAAGTTGTCCAATAAGTTCGTGTTAGTGGCGTCGGTGTCGTGATATCTAAGTTACTGGAGAGTTCACAAGTGCGAGTAGAATTCGGCCTGTAGTTCCCGGTCAGAATAGTGATACGGTATCTCCTGCTTGTGGTAGGAGACGACTAAAATGAGCTTCCGGGATTGCGGGTGGCAAGAGTGGGAGGTCGAACCGTCCGACCCTAGGAAGTAGTGGCTGGTGGGCGCCTACCGCCGTAAAAACCAGACGGTGTAGCATGAATAGTGTAAGAAATATGTCATTTCTCACATAGTTTACGTGAGATTGGTAATCTCCATTTCTTAAAACATATTTTTGTTTATTGAAATTGCACTAAAGTTAAAAATCAAACCTGTAAATCTTAATATTGTGTCTCTGTTGTTTTTACCACAATTTGGCGGATATCATATTTCGCGTATACCAAACTTGAGCTCATA
Source organism: Cecropterus toxeus (assembly GCA_018249875.1). Classification (NCBI taxonomy): domain Eukaryota; kingdom Metazoa; phylum Arthropoda; class Insecta; order Lepidoptera; family Hesperiidae; genus Cecropterus; species Cecropterus toxeus. The sequence continues at coordinate 9,394 of DWNE01001613.1, read as the reverse complement.
TACAGGTTACAAAGTAAAATCGTTAGCATGATTCAGAAATGGCTATAGCGCCTTGTAGTTGCAGCGCCGAAAACTGCTTTCGTTACGCATTTTCGTTTCATCGCTCTTCAAATCACAACGAGTTTCACCTCAAACACTTTCGCAACACAACTCGGCGTAAAACTGTGATTATGGCTGTGTAGTAAAAAATATCCGTTTGTAAAAAAAAATATAAAAAAATCTCCAGCAATATTTGATTGAGTACAGTCTAATCAATTGGCAAAATACACTTTTTAAAATTTCAAAATATTTTTTTAGGTCTTGTGTTGATGTAAAACGATGTTTAGGTTGCTTAAAATGCTGCTTTCGTAGTAATCATCTTAATATAATTTCTACCATTTTTTTGTAGAAAATTATGGAACCATACGAATACATACATCGTGTGCCAAGTAAGCACCACAAGAGAATATGTCTAGCCTTCAACCACTGGCTAAAGATCCCTAAAGACAAGGTGGACGCCATCGGAGATATTTTGCAAACAGCCCACACCGCGACTCTATTGTAAGTCATTAATTAAACATTCCTAAAGCATCTATTAAATAGTTATTTTAGCCAAAGAGGTTAAAATACAAGACTTGGCGAATAACACCATGCTTCTTTTACAATTTAAAAAATATATTAGTTCGTGCTATTTTTTTTCTATGTACCTACCCAGACATGCTCTTGAGTTAGACCAATTCATCAATGTGCAAAGTACTCGATTTCATCAGTCATGAATAGGCTACACACACACATGTCACCTGAACATAAACATGAATTTCTGTTAATTAATTATTAAAATATGCGGGTATTTTACACGTTATGGAGCTTTTAGACTAACGTATCATTAAAAATATATTATCATTAATAAAAGGATTGGTACGATTATCGGTACGTAACGCATGGCTATTACTTCTTACCGCTTCTAGTGTGCATCACCGTTTTATGGTGGGGCCATAAAACGGTGATGCACACTAGAAGCAGATACTTAGTAATATTTTATATCATTAAACGTAAATATCGATGAGATGTGTCACGTGTAACATGTGTAATATATGTTACACGTGCCACTTGCCATGATGCCATGTGCCACTTGCCATGTGATATGGTACTAATAAAATAATTACAAAATATTTTAAATGGATTTTTGTACCAGCTGTGCAACACGGTTTTAGCCGCGTTCAGAAAATTGTAACGTAACACTAAACTGTAGGTTATAAATTGAGAAAGAGTTGATGAATTTCAATAGAAGAAAGTCTTAAAGTTACTTCAAGATACGCACTATGATTATATTTTCAATCGTTGATGTTGAATTCAGTACTTTTAGTTTTTGGATTTGTGTTTTTGGTTACGAATTTAAGTAAAAAAAAAAACAAACAGACAAAAGTTTTAAAAAATTGTAATAAATACAAATTCTAAGTCTACCAAACCTTTTAACAGGGTTGTTTCCATCTTTTTTTTATTAAACAATGGGAATCTTTCTTTTTTATTACAGGTAATCTATCCATATTTCCACCGTTATATACCTAAAACCTCAGAAAAAATATCCAGCAATATCTGATTTAGTACAGTCTAATCAATTGGCAAAATACACTTTTTAAAATTTCATATTTTTAATAATTTTTTCAGGTCCCTCATTTCCCACAAAAGGCGTACCTACAAATTAGAATACAATTTTAATTTGATATCATCGCCTTTTTCTGGAAGATAAGAAAATAATGAGAGTTAAAAACCATTTAGAATGTGATTTTACAGAATAGACGATATACAAGACAACACAGAATTCCGGTACGGTATGCCGGCCGCCCATCGCATGTTCAGCGTGGGGCTGACCATCAACGCAGCTACGATCGTCATGGCTTACACAACAATAAGAAATGTAGTGGAACTTGATCAGCCATTAGTAAGATTTTGACATTTAACATATACACAACATATAAACAAGATGGATAAAAAGATACAAACTACGAGTATTACAAAGAAAAAAGACAAACCCGCTTTGTTTCTTGCCGGATCTTGTCAGTTGAAGTCATCTTCCGATCCGGTGGTAGTGTAAGAAAAAGTACTGTAAATAACAATTTGAAAGTGCCCCCGTAGGCCTATACAAAATAAAGACATTTCATTTCATATAATTTACCAGGCGGTAAAACCAGTGTAGTTCGACCGGGGAGGTACCATTGTGATCGACTTCATATATATATGTATATATAACTGGGGTTCTATATGAATTCGATCACAGATGCGTTGCTACTCTCAAGGACCAACCACACCCTTCCACCAAAATGAAGGGACCGCTTCTCGTTAGAAAGAAGTGTGGCGGTGGTACCTCCCCGGGCGAACTACACTGATTCTACCACCTGGTAAAAACAGGTAAGAATAGTTAATATAAATAAATCATGAATACATATTTAAAGTAACAAAGTTGAATATGCTAGTATCAAAGAAACTTCTTGAGATAGAAATCAGATATCCTGCAGCGCCATCCATAGATACAAATTGTAACGCAAGGTCAACTTTGATTTCGATGAATAATATCTTTGTAAAGTTAAAATATTGTAAGTATACCTATTTTTTAAACAAGGGATAGCTGGTATTATTTATGATATATACATACTGTACAACGTATTTAATAACATTTCACACACCAATATCATCTGAACATTGAATCACCTTTTACTTAACTGCCTTGAGTTATTTAAAACTCGATAAATTAATCATTTTTTGTTTCTTAACGTCGACAAGTGTCGAGTATGTGCTCGTAAATAATATAATATTTAGTTTCCCATACAGATTGCATTTTTAGAGTAGGTATCTATATAGTTTACCCGCAAACTATATAGATATTGAGTTATCTGTTACTAGCATATAAGTAGGAATGTTCTGCAAACGGAGACTATTCCAATGATATGTCATACGTTACAAATCCGTCAAGCCATGTGTATAGCGCGTACCTAAGAAATTGAAATAGGTACCTACATACATAAAAACATACATGCATACGGTCAAATATCATTAGCCTCCTTCTGACGCAGTTGGGAAAAACTATCTATAAAAATTAACTATATTATTATATAACTTACGATGTTTATCATGAGTACCTACCTATCTACTTACAAGTAACAATTAGATAGTCTTATTTTCCAGGCCTTAGGCATATATTTGGATGGAGTATTAGAAAGTCTTCGTGGCCAAGGAATCGACTTATACTGGCGTGACAATATTAAATGCCCTTCTGAAGAAGAACATATTGATATGCTAAAACAAAGTAAGTAGGTAGCTTAAATACAATGTTAGATTATTAATGATTATTGGGAAGTAGCACTGGCATTAATTTTAGACTCATAATATAGCGGAATCGTTTAAATATGTTACGGGTACTCACAATATACAGTTTTTTAATTTATTTTTCATGATATTTCTCATATCTCGATCCAGTTACATGAATCGTGGTCACGGCAAAACTGCGATAAAAACAGCATATCGTGGGTGACCCCTAACATATTAAAATGTACTGAATATGAATATGAAGTTGTCTATTATTCATATTTAGAACATTATATGCGACGTGTTGCATAAGTAATATGTGTGTATGTTTTTATATTTAAATATATTTTTTTAACAGAAGCTGGGTCTTTCTTCGTCACTATAGTGCAGCTTCTACAACTTTTCAGTGATAGTAAAAAAGATTACACCGAGCTTGCTATGCGTATCGGAGTCTACTACCCAATAGTGGACGATTACTATAATTTATTTAATTCAGAGGTAGATATTAATATAAAAATATTTTTTAAACTTCCAATTATTAAAATAATTAATATTTTTTTAGTTTCTATTTTTTTATAAAACGTCAAATGTCAACTCAAATAGCGCGCACAATTTTGGCGGCACTCGCTTCACCGCCCACAGATAAAAAAGTATTATCTCCTCAACAGACTGCTAAATATTAATTTATTTATGTGTGGCTTTTCATACGATAATGTCAGATCTCATAATATTACCCTGCAAAAATATCTGTAGGGCAAAATTTTAAAGGTTGTATTATAGAACCAGTATAATTCGACCGGGAAGGTGCCACAACTTTACCTACTTCTAGTTTGAAACATTTCTTGCATTTAGGTGGAAGGATGATCTTTAGAAGTAAAGTGATTTGGAAGCAGATTTCAGAGGAAAGCAATAGTAGCCTACCATCAGGTGGACTGAATACTTATTTTATTTTGTATATTATAAAGTTTATTTATACCTTACAATTATAATTATATTATTTGTTACAGGCATTAATGAGTTTAACAGAGAATAATTTACAGCAGGTACTTCTTTTTCTTAAATTACAGACCATTACATATACTAAGACTTATGAAGACTACTTAAAATATAGCTATGGCCTTATTATATTTTATAAGCTAGTTTTGGCGGGAACGCGGAAAGAGCCGTTTCGTAGCATAATGTTATTCTTCTAAACTTGTGTATAGTCGTATTTTTATGTGTAAAAATGGTTGGATTTTTATCATAAAGTGTATGATAAAATGCACGCGTGTGGAAAAGTGGTATGATGCAACGAGAGGTGACTTTTCGTGTTGCTTCCAAGACTCCATGAAGAAGTCCTAGTAGAGTCCCTACCACTTTGCTGAACCCACCTCATCTCATCATCTTCTATATGGAAACATCTCATCATCGTCATCTTCCATATGGCTATAATATCTATTAGGATAAGACATAAAGAAACAATATAAATGAAGATTGGCTGTAAAGGACTTAGATCCATGTCCGTAAAACAATTTTAAGGAAAAAAAGAAAAATCCCGCGAAAACTCCAAAATATGAAAAATATTAAAACATTAATAGCTAAGATAAACCAGTCACCAGTCACATGCAAACCTGGCGTATGTGTAGTATCATAAGCACCAGATTAACACATTAGTAGGCAATATAACATAAGGCTATTGGCGGTTTTGGTATGGCAATCATAAATAGCGTAAACACCAAAGACCAGTCTCTGCTGTAAGTTGAATATACATATTTGCTAAAACAGTTTTATTATTACTTGACCCGCGTGGCAGAGTGGTCACCATACCGTTTTGACACGCAGTGGGTCCCGGGCTCGATCCCCGGCCAAACAGAAATGTGAATGATGTTTAGATTTGTTACGGGTCTGGGTGTAGGAGGAGAAATGCTTAGAAGTAGTAACACAACTTCGATTCACTTCAAATAAGACGTTTATTCTATAAGAAATTGGTTAGGTTACGTTATGTTACCAGCTGGTATTTATCAGTGTAGTCAACCGTGGAGGTACCACTGTGTCACCTATTTTTAGCGTGAAGCAGTTCTTGCGTTTCGTTGAAAAGGTGTGGTTGCCGGCTCACTTACATATAAAGCGAACATCTTAGTCTTCAGGAGTAGGAACGCATCTGTGATCGACTTCAGATAGAACTTCGATATAGATAGAAAAAATAACATAAGTATATGAAGTTGCTTACAATGAGCCATGGGCAGCAGTAGCCACTTATCATCAGATGGACAGCATGCTCGTTTGGTACTTCATTCTGATAAAAATGCTACAGGCATCCATAGGAAGCAGTGACCACACACCATCAGGTGGCCTGCGTACACGTTTGCACTATGAAAGAAAAATGTTATGGGAAGTGTTATGGGATGTCCACACCGTTTCAATTTCATAAAAAATTTGATTGAGATAGACAATCAAATTGAATGATTGCATGCAAATTGGGGTCAATTCCCCACCCGATCACATAGGTTATCGTAAACCTTCTCTAGTATTTGTATTATGAAAATCAAAATTTTTAAACACGACATAAATCTGCGTCATACATTTATCTTTACAAAAAAGAAATATAAAAAAGTTTTAAAAATGGAATTAAATCACTATTCAATTTTTATTTCAATATTATCCAGTGTCAGTGTTCACCCGCGAGGACAGTGCATCATAACCAAGCATAAAATATAATACATACAAATTAAAGAATAAAGTAAGACGGTGAAAAACAATGCGTGAATGTATATCTATTCACGGAGGCCAAGCAGGTGTTCAGATTGGTAACGCTTGTTGGGAATTATATTGCCTCGAACATGGAATCCAACCCGACGGGCAAATGCCATCAGATAAAACTGTTGGAGGGGGCGACGATTCCTTTAATACATTTTTCAGTGAGACTGGAGCCGGAAAACATGTGCCTAGAGCCGTTTTTATTGATTTGGAGCCTACTGTAGTAGATGAAGTACGAACGGGCACGTACAGACAATTGTTCCACCCCGAACAATTAATTACCGGCAAAGAGGATGCTGCCAACAACTACGCTAGAGGTCATTATACTATCGGCAAGGAAATAGTTGACTTGGTATTGGATAGAGTCCGTAAGTTAGCCGATCAATGCACAGGATTGCAAGGATTTCTTATTTTTCACTCCTTCGGGGGTGGCACCGGATCTGGCTTCGCGTCGCTATTAATGGAACGTCTGTCTGTGGATTACGGTAAAAAATCAAAACTAGAGTTTGCAATTTATCCAGCTCCGCAAATTTCAACGGCTGTAGTTGAGCCTTACAACTCCATACTCACTACTCACACAACTCTAGAACATTCTGATGCTGCTTTTATGGTTGACAATGAAGCAATTTATGATATTTGTCGACGAAATTTGGATATTGAGAGACCTACTTACACTAATTTAAACAGACTAATTGGCCAAATCGTTTCATCCATCACGGCATCCCTTAGATTTGATGGTGCTCTGAATGTGGACTTAACTGAATTTCAGACTAATTTGGTTCCATATCCACGTATTCATTTTCCTCTAGTGACATATGCACCAGTAATATCAGCAGAAAAAGCTTACCATGAACAGTTGTCTGTCGCGGAGATTACTAACGCCTGCTTTGAACCCGCTAATCAGATGGTAAAATGTGATCCAAGACATGGGAAGTATATGGCGTGCTGTATGCTCTATCGTGGAGACGTAGTTCCAAAGGATGTAAATGCAGCAATAGGAACAATAAAAACGAAGCGAACGATACAATTTGTGGACTGGTGCCCTACTGGTTTTAAAGTGGGCATAAATTATCAGCCCCCCACCGTGGTACCGGGAGGAGACTTGGCCAAAGTTCAACGAGCCGTTTGTATGCTTTCAAACACGACGGCTATTGCCGAGGCGTGGTCCCGATTAAATCACAAGTTCGATTTAATGTACGCTAAGCGCGCTTTTGTCCACTGGTATGTAGGTGAAGGCATGGAAGAAGGAGAATTTTCTGAAGCCCGCGAGGACTTGGCAGCTCTCGAAAAGGATTATGAAGAAGTTGGAATGGACTCGGGCGAAGGTGAAGGAGAAGGTGGAGAAGAATACTAATTACCAATTTATTTTACTTTAAAAAATATTTTTCTTAGGTCTCAAATGTTACATTTATCAATTGCAAATTAACTTTTTGGTCGAATGAAATAAAATTTCAAGTAGATCCTGTTTTCTTTACAGTCCGCACAAAAATCCTGAAACGTATACAACGTAGGGTGAGGGAAAATTAGCTTATACATTGGATGGACAAAATTGTTTCTTTTTTTAACACAATCTACAAGTACATTTTGAAATCAGTTTATCGTTTACACCTCAAAATTATATTATTATAGGTTCGACTCTCAGAAGGCTCATCTTTACACAAAAAGAACATGAAAAACGGTGGTACAATGAGAGAAAGGTGATACAGGCACCAGGCGGTATTGCCAGGTGGTACAACCAATGTAGTTCGACCGGGGAAGTACCACCGCTACACTTATTTCTAGCGTGAAGCAGTTCTTGCGTTTCGGGTGTGGTTGCCGGCTTACTTTTATATGAGGCGACCATCTCAGTCCTCGGGAGTAGCAATGCATCGGTGGTCGACTTCATACAGAACCCCTGTTCTATATAAGGTTGCTTACAAATGTCCATGGGCGGCAGAAACCACTTAACATCAGGTGGGCTGCCTGCTCGTTTGCTACTTCATATTAATAAAAAATAAATAAAATAAAGATTCGCGTGTTTTTCAGACCTCACCATTCTAATAAAGTAGATAATATGTATCTGTATCTATGGTAAAAGACGCAACTCATGCAGCACCGCGCAAAGATATCTGAAAATAGGTATAGGTAGTATCTAATTAGTAGGACCGAAGATATTTTGCAAAGGGACGACACCCCCCGTTAATTCTACATTTTACCCTGTATAGGTCGCGCTAGGATGATCAGACGGTGAGGCAACCGTTTCTACTGTGGAAAAAAAATGTTATTTCGCCGATGAAGTGTTAAAGATTAGCAGAAATAAAAAATCAAATGACAAATGTGTGCGAGATCTAATCTGCACTTGACCAGCGCGGTTTACTATTGCATGAAACTCTCATTCTGAACGAAAAAGCTATCTAAAGAAGACGAATTGGCGTCCCACAGTGCACAATATTCTGGCGCTTGCCTGAAAAATGGTGAAAGTAAACCTTTAGGACACGCTGCCGCCACGGTCGTCGCTAAGTACAACGCCGCAAAGGTTTTATGTGTGCAAAATAATTCTCAATCAATAGATTAAGTACAGAATAGAAATATATTAATTCTCTTTGGTTAAAAAAGGTCTGGCAGATTACAAGGTTAAGTGGGGTATATCGGCACTAAGGTAATAATGTAAATTAATTGCCGCTTCACTTTTAGTGTTCCGGACCCAAAGGGTAAATACGGGATCCTATTACTAAGACACCGCTGTCCGTCCGTCTGTCACCAGACTATATCTCTGCTATATATAGCCGCTATAACAACAAATTATATAAACAACAGCAATATTTAAGGAAATGAATTGAAAACGCCGTGGGAGCGACGCCAGGTTGTGTGCCATTTTTACCGCACTAATACCCCCCAGTGGCCGTCCTCAGCGCTGCGAAGAGGACTCCGGGATCTCCAATAGAACACAACCGGAGTCCATTCTGATCCCGTAACTACTGATCACCTGAAGCCAATCACAGTCAATAAGCTAGTGGTAAATAACAATTTCCGTAATTAGAAGTGAAAGTTTAAAGTAAAAGTTTTTATTTATTACAAGGTTAACTGAAGCCCTCGTGCTTCGCTACTGAACAAAAGATTAGTCGCCGATTAAATAGTTCAAAATATCGAGATCAAAAGTAGCCTATAAGTTGATCAAATAAGCTACAACCAAGCTAAATTTCATGTAAATCGGATCAGTGTTTCATGCGTTATTGAGTAACAAATAGGCACACACCATCTCATTTTTATATCTCGTACCATTATTGTCCCACTGCTGAGCACGGGTCTTCCCTCAGAATGAGAGTTTTAGGCCATAGTCCACCGCGCTGGCCAAGTGCGAATTAGTAGACTTCACACACCTTTGAGAACTCTTTTT